>JAOBYE010122892.1:0-19172 GCA_025403585.1 Parazoanthus swiftii | reverse complement strand
GGTGCAGGCGTGGAAGAGAGGCGCTCTCCCCCCCCCCCCCCCTTCCCCCACTCCGCCCAACGATTCTCCTTGCTACGGACCTGAATGTTTATTTAAAAATCAAATCGAAGAACACGAGACGGCCAATCTCGTAGAGCTCTTGTACATGTAGGACTGCGAGGCCTTTTTTATTTTATCGACAAAGGCTTTGTTAAGCTGGAGAACTTTACTATTTTTGTTACTTAATTCTTCCCCTCCAAAAAAAAATAAAATAAATATACATAAGTTTTAAAACTGCTCTAGTAACATGCGTTGACAAATAACAAAAAAGATAAACGTGTGGCAGTCTTACTATGGCATGGAAAAAAGGCTTTTATGTTGGAAATTAGGAAAAAGATTTTTTTTTCTGTGTGTGTTTGACCCGAGTCTTGATACCACACAAATATCCACTAAATTGGTGAGGTTTTTACTGAACCCAAATCACTTGAAATATTAAAGGAAAAATAACATATTATATTCGTTTATAAACAAACTAGAGTTGTGTTAATTTTAGAGCTACAACCTCAGACAAAAATCTTGGACAGTGACTTTCTTTTCCCCCTTTCCCCTACATAAGTTGTACTGCAGATTCGAAAAAATTCTGAAAGAAAAGTTGACTCGTAGTAACACTGAGACAGGGGCGCGGAAGACGAGTTTCTTTTTAGGGTGTCCAGAGGCTTTTGGCTGAGATTGTAGCTAATAAATAGATGAAGCATAAGTTACTTGTGCGGATATTATATTTTGACGATTGGCAAAGGGATGCTTTTATGATTACTATTATTGATATTGTGTAAGCAGTTAAATGTGCCAAGAAAGAATATATTAAGTAAATATATTAGTACTTTATATTGAGAATACGTTATGAGTTATTATTTGATGTTCCAAACTCAACCTCTCGGTCTACGCATACACCCTTTGTGATTTAGCCTGCGAGCTGGCTCTCCTTCCGGGTTGGGGAAAAAGTTTGGGAAAAGAAGAAAAGAGTCGCTGAGAGCGACGGGCGGAGGGGGGAATGGGACTCTTTTCTTCTTTCCTCAAACGTTTTCTCAAACGCGCATGGAGAGCCTGCCCGCAGCCTATTTGTGACTAAATCCGCTGACGGGTGAATCGTCGGCTCTGGGGTCAAGACTGTCTGATAATCTTGGATGTCCTGATAGGCGAGAGTGCATGCTGTATTGCCTTTTTATTTCAATAAACGCCCGGAGCGTCTATTTAATTTTGCACATCTGAAAGCGGCGTTTGGGAGTCTGAGTAGAGGTGGCGTTCAGATCTAAATTTCAAGACTAGCCACTTAGTCTTTCTTAATGCATACTGTTATATTTTCGTTTTTGTGCCAAAATATGTTGAAACACCTGTCACGTTTGCATTAGTTCAATAGCTATCCAGGACACTGTAAACAAGCCGGTAACGAAAACTAATCAACATTTAAAAAACCAGTTTGAGGTCCAGTCGAGGCGCTAATTTAAATGGAGGAGCTAATTCCAACAAATACAGCATATATGTTTCTGCCGTGTTTATTTTTCCCCTTTCACACAACAAATGAGCTACTTTCCTTATGTTAAATTTTCCTCCTACCAGAGGTATCGTTTAATGGTCCAGTTTCGTATTCGTAGTTGCCGCTGACTACAATGACGGCAGACTCGTTTACTCTTTATTAGCCTCGACTTGGTGTTGAATATGCATAAATACCAGCGAGAACGATTAGCCTCTAACAAGACACAGTTGTAAATAGCTCGTTACCTCATTGGTATTTATGAATATTTAACATCAAGTCCAGAATAACCCTGTGTAAACGAGTCTGTAGTCATTGTAATCAGCGGCAACTACGAATACGAAACTGGACTATTGACGAGACAAAATGTGGCCTTTTGTACCCGAGTGAACTTGAACGAGGGAGAATTTGTATTAGCAATGTGGTCTGTTGAACCATCTACTTACAGTCGTTCGTTCTATTCTCTACAACACAAAAAAAACAACAATGATAAATCATTTTATGTCAAAGTTTATTCGCTTTTGCTTTCCATTTATTCCCGTTTTGACACGTTGTTATTTTACAATATTATACCTCGTTTGGTCGAAGTTCCAATTTTACGATCTCAGTGTTTTGTACAATAAATATAATTTTACGTCAATAAACGAAGTGTTCAGGAAATATTAACGGTATTTTTCAGAAGCCATGCCTATCTCAAGAGCACTTTCCACTTGTTCTAGTCAAGTCAAGCCGCATGCATGCGTTTCTCCCTCTAAAACTTGACATATTCCCGCGTTCATGCAAGCCGGAACGGCAAGATCTGTCTGTTCTAAACCAGTTCCGGTAGCTGCGAGCTAAATTAGACCTGGCAAATGGAAAACGCTCCAAATATAATTTTTTGAAATTAAAAAAGTCTTTGTCAGAATGTGCTGTTTTGTTAACGTATAGCTCACGACTTAAAACAATTGGGTCAAGGGGTAAAGATGAGAGGACAGCTTCGCCTACTCATCTACACAAAGTCCGAGGACAGAACAAGTCGCTGGTATCGATTCCCTTTCAATTTTAGAAAAATATCCAGCACCTCTCGTACCTGTTTCTGAAACTTCCAAGATAGGCAAAGAAAAGCAAAGCAGCCCATGCAATATTTTGTTAAAAAATACCTATAAATCGGGGCAGGCGTTGAAGATATCTCTTAAAATTTAAATTAAATTAAATTACATTTTGTTCGATCATGTACTGTGCGTACGTCGTGTACCGTCTGTGTATTTCAATTCATCGTTCGAATCAAAGTAAAAAAACTGAACGGTTTCACATTTAGGATATCAATTGTTAAGATATGTCTCAGACCAAAAAATTTAAAGACGAAATGTCGAGTTCAGAGCTAGATTTGAAAAATTAAATACGTTATCCTAAATCCGCCAATCCTGAATATAATTTGCTACGATTATCGTAATTTTGATCCACCGATAACTTTTAATAACATTTTCACGGCAAAAGTAAAGTGAAAAAAAAAAGAAACAAAGAAACAAAGATCAACAAAAACAAAATGTAAATATCTAAGAAAACTCTTCAATTTTAAAAGGTGCAAGCTATTCGGCAACGTTGCGTTCGTAGCTAAAACAACACAACGCATAAAGAGGGAAGAAAATATCTTAAATACTTTCAGTTGATAAATCGCTTTGCTATATTGATTTCAATTCTAAAAAACAAATAGTTTTCAAATCATGTAACCAAGAAAGCCAATCGTCAGTTCGGCATCAAAACAAACACCGAAACATTCTTAATAAAAGCAATTGTCTTCGGAGTTAAGAAAGAAAAACTACCAATCAATATATTTCAATACCAGGCCACAGCAAAAGCTGCTATATCAGTTTATTGCCTGTACTGGTTCAAAGGCTGGGTCATTTTTGGTTGACAATGACTCCACAAGGATGAAAATCACTTCAGTATTACATGTGCAAGGGTCAGTTCCTTAGTAACTGGAGGCCAAGATCATTCGTCCATGATTAGAGCTTTGTAGGTGTTCGACATAAGGAAGCGGGGATAGCAGTCTTGAAACATCACGTAGTACACATGTTTTTGGGCGACATCGAAGATACTTTCGCTCGGATTAGTCATTTCAACATTTATGCTTTGTCTAGTTTTGTGGTCAATACTAACCTGCAAGCAAAATGAAGTAGTGATTAAATACACGCATTTTTTATAAGAACAACTTTATAAGAACAACAAGGCTCAGATTGGCCAAAAATTAAGAACAATTTAAGAACAAGCTGAGGCTCGGGCTCGAGAGCTAGTTTTTTTTACAAGTTAACTCGTCCCGGACAAATAACTCGGCGAGTCCATGATAAATCCGCGGGGATAATGTACTGTAATTGATCGAAACTAAACCCATCAAGCAATTCGTTTCCTAATACATGTATTCTAATACCTTAGGCTTAATTTTTTTCGATTTAATTGCATGTAGAAATCAAGAACAAATTAAGAACAATTTGAGGCTCAAATTGCCAAAAGATTAACAACAACGAAGCTCCGAAAAATTTACTGGTTCTTAAAAAAAAGCGTGTATAGCCTTCACAAATTTCCTGCTCGCATCTTCATGGCCACTACCCCTATTATCTTTCCGGATACACTAGCTTGTCCCTCGTTTTCTCCCTCTGACGCAACAGACCCTGCTAGTTTTCTCTCGCCCGATGGGTTGCTTCTAATGCTATTAATGTATTATACGTGTTTCGGGAATGACCCAATCTATTTACATATGTTATTTTATTAAAGCTGCTTTCCACGACCGAAGATAAATGGGACATCGCGCTAAGCTGTAGAGTCTGCAATACCACACTTGGTATTTAAAGCCAAACTCATCACCTCAAAAGATGTCTCCAATAGTTACTCACTAAAGTCACGAAACTTTCCCGAGCCACGTTTCAATACAAACTACTGAGAAACTCATTGACAAGTGGAGGGACCACACATTGAGAATCAATTCTAAGCAAAGATCAGGTATTTTAGGAGAGATATCCAACATCAAAAAGACTTCAGTTTCAACGTAATCTCAGTGTCTAAGCCAAATAAAGACAGTACACTATAAAGACGCAGCATATGACTGTTTTGAATTTCTGGTTCTATCATATATTATTTCAACATGCAAAAGTTTTGCAATGCCCGGTTTAATCTAATTTAATCTTAAATTGTATAAGTATGGGAGATAGGTTTAAGTTCTTAAATTGTAATCGGTTTAGACTTTAACTTTCCAGTTAAGTTTGTCGTAATTATGAATACACAAGCTAGATAGCTTTTACTATAAATCGCAGACATGCAAATAAGGGTGTATATCCAGCCTTCTCAAAATTTCCGAGAGGAGAAGGCTAGGAGATTGCAAAGTACATGTATTAGAAGATGCAAGCAAGCTAGGAGAGTTTCTGGGGTATGCTCCTCTGGAAGTTTTGAAAATCGATGCGTCTAACTAATGTCATTTCCTCGCTGCAACTCAAGTGGTGAAACCTCAGTTTTGTGGTCTAAACTGATTTTTGTCACACTTTTTGTTGGTTTTTAATTACGCTTGTGAAATATCCTTTGTTTTTCAATGTGGTTGGAAGGAACAAAAACACAATATAGCAAGTAGCAACTGTAGAATATTCGCCATGCACTTTATAAGCTTTTGTACAGCTTAACTTTTTATGGGCTTTCTCGCCATTTACGTTAAGTTGATTCTCCGGCTATAGTAGTTTATTATTTATCAATTGTAAATGTTAAATAGCAAAAAAATAAACTTATTAAGCGTTGGTTTTGGCCATATAGACTACGATCCTTCCTTTTTGCTTTATTTATTTATTTTGTAATCGCATGATTCAGTTGCGTTTCTCTATAGTCTCTGGGGCTACTCGCCCGTTAGTTTGATAAAAAACAGTCGTGAGGTGGACATGTCAGAGTAACAAATAACTGGCCAATTTTCCGAGATAATATTTCCACGTCCAATTTTGATAACAAAAATATGAACTGTAAAATTTTTTAACCAAAATACTACGCGATTGACATTTCATGCAAAGTGAACGAAGAAAGCAAGACAATCATAAACAGTGGGTCAGTGAGGAGACTGCTTACCTCTTTCGGCGACTCTGTTGACACATAGTCGTTGTAAATAGTTTGCGCCATGTTTTTGAAGGCTATTGGATCCCTTTCCTTTTTTAGTCTTTCTACCGACAGCCAAAACAACAGGTTTTCTTCTGCGTATTCTGTCTTTAAGAAGCCATGAAATATCTTTAGACCAACTGCAAAGAAATCAACAATAAAGATACTACTGTTGAAATGTGTTAGCTTCCTCTGCAGGCAACTAGAGGCAAACTTTGACTTTGTCTGACAAATATAGGCAAATATGAGGCTAATGTAGCGGTATGATAGCTGATGATGGACAACTAGGGTTTAGTGATTGCAACTGATAGCAGTGGTGGAGTTGCCAGCGGAGGAGGCTATATAGAAAACGTGTGTTCTTAACAGAGCCTTCACAATATGTAGTACACTACTTTCATAATTTGCTCCAGTAACCATATAAAATAACTTCAAGTCGAGGTTAAGTTCCAAGTTCTCATACATTTGCTGTATGTTGGCCCTACTGGCCTCGACTCGAAGTTTTTGTTCATGGCCACTGGGGCGTATTATGAAAGTGGTCTATATACACTACTGAGAGACCACAGGACGACCGTTGTTTTATGAGTCAGTAAACTGATGAAAACAAATAGGTATAAGGTTGAAGTAAAGGTTAACATAAAGGTCAAGACTAAGGTCAGGTTTAGGGTTAGTCTAAGGTTAAGGTCTGGTTTTCGGCTGGGTCACTTTTAATTCACTGATTGAAGGTTTAATGACTCGTACGACTCTTGAAAAAATAAGCTCGCTTCAGGATAAATGGACTGAACTAAGCGCTAACGGCAGACTTGCCTCTTTTTGCGAAAATTAGCACATCAAAGAAGAACATCGCATGATTTAACCGACTGTTTGGTGTGAGAATGAGGCGTCAAAAAGGATAGAATTGGGGAAGGCAAGACTTAGAATCCTCTTAATTGAAGAAATCAATTTGGACTTGGCTTGTCCAAACAATCAAGATAATTTACTCGTTTACTTTCGGATTTAGTGCAAAACAAGAGGTATATAAACAAGATCGTGCATGTACGGAATGAAGGTACACCCTTATAAAATGATTCCGGTGTTTTGTGAACCGTAGTCTCCAAATTATTGTTAACGTTCATATCATCCTTTATGTGGATCGTGTGTAAGCAAGGATCGTTCCTTACCCTTCAATAACCGGTGATTCTGATTCAATACTTTGCTCATTCAACCTATCATCATGCAGTTGCAGGGCCTCATTTTTGTAATTTTTCAACTTTCAATTGCCAAAATGCATGCACTCTTTTTTTCAATCATTTTATACGAACAAATATATTTTGGGGACTCCGGCTAAATGTTAATAATTTTTTTCGGGGTTTTCGCCATTTTGTTTTTAGGGGTATTTTTAAAAATGATATTTTTCTATTATAATGGTGCATCACATTCAACTTGTTTAGGTTTTCCAAGGCAAAAGTGAGATAATTTCTCAAAATGGGCTATCAAAGTTTTGTTTACTACACACGTTTACGGTTAAAGTTATATACCATTAAAACTTTATTATTATTTATGTTTAGTTACGGTCGACTGAAGACATGGTAGTTTTGAAAAATGTTTTTATAAAATACACATGTATGGTCGTTAAGTAGAAATTATTTCCGACTTTCAAATCAGTTGCAAATCCTGCTTCTGAAAAATGTGTTCTACCTTTTGAATAAAAACCCATGAAGAAAAGTTCGGACGTTTGAGCTTCAAAATAGCACTGAGAATGCTTGGATTAACTTATGTGGAAAATGCTGCCAATATTCCGCGTCGAAAAGCAATCTGAACACAAAGAAGCTGCTCCTCGGCCCAACATCGAACAATATGAGTCAGCTTCTTGAAGCACAACGGAGAGGCAAATACTCGAGGCAAACTCCTGCTGTGTCCATTAGTAAACAGTAATTTGCAAGTTGGTAGAGCGAATTTGCTTCAAAGCCACTAAATTACAAAAAAGACACAAAGAGAATGCTGATTCAGCATAACTAAAAGGTTAAAAATAGTTCTGTATTTCTCAAAATAGCATAGATTCCGTGGAGATTATGTTCAGTCATGAAAGCGCTGTGTGCTAAGTTACCACCTGAAAATGAAAACGAAATTATAAATTCCGTGCTAAAACAAGCTCTTCTTTCTATTCTCGAACGGAAATAATCTTTACCTTTATCATGAGCTATTAATTGCAGTTTTTGTATTAACTGATAACAGCCCAACCTTTTTAAAAAAATTATTTTCTAAAACACATACTTGAGAATGATAACCGATTTTCAAAGTCTTGCAAAGTAAATTTGTTTGGTGTCAATGGTTTCTTAAAATACGAAAGAAAGTTATATTAAGTTAAGCTAAATATGTATTCAACCATAAATTCAACGAGTGGCTTTCTCCACTTACCTTTGTTGTTTAATAGCTTCTCAAAAGACCTGCTCCACTCGAGAACATCTTCCTTGCTTGGTCTGTGAGTTGAAAGAAAGACCATTTCTGAATAATTTGGTCTCTCTCGATTATAATCGGTGTTCATTAATCTTGCATTAGTTTAGTTGAATCGTACAGATAACGACATATCTTTCACTTTTCTTTGAGGAAAGATAAGACCAATTTCTAACGGATTTTAAACTTTCTTGCGCTACATTTTCGCGGACATTGGACTGTCTTTGAATGAAGTCTGTATATAACTGAAAAGTCACGCGAAAGGCATGGAAAAATAAACCTCTAACAATAATAATTAACGACAATATGTTTATAGGTATAATTTCTGGAGGAACAGGACTCGACTTTCGTGACATGTCGACCTCAGAACTCAAATCTGAAACCGCTGCGCGTGAGTTTTAAAATAATTTCGTAGCGGAATACCGGCAAAAAAGAGGTGATCAAGTTTAAATTGATTAATAACACTCTAATAGAGAAACCTGAAAATTAATACTGAGGAAACAGATTAATATGTTGAGTAGTTGGCTTGCGGCTATTTTGCGACTTTTAACTGAGCGACTTCGAGTTCAATGGGATCGTTGACAGCTGCTGATGAAAGCATTTTTAAAAGACCTTTTTGTTTACACGAGGACACCACACAGTTGACGGTTCAACGCTGTATTGCTAAACTAAAGCACGCTCTCATTTTTACTGGAAAGTGAAACCTTTCCAAAGAGATTACTGCTGGTGTATGATGTTGGTATATTTCAAGTTCATTTCTTGTTGTTCTATTTTTCTTTCTTTTTAAATTATAGTTGAAGATGAAAATTAAAACAAAAGATTTATCTTGCACTTACTTTGGGTGATATCTTGAGTCCATCGCCGCAACTTTTCTGTTTTCTGATGTCAATGAAGGTCTGTGGAGCCGAAGACGCAAAAACTCCATCACAAGTTTCAAAGATAAAACATATATATTTGCTCAGTTTGTCGCCTAGCCACAATAAAATCCCTGCAAGCCTGCCGCATCTCTTATCTGTCAACTTTTATGTTTCTAATCACTAACTTAAAGTTTCTATTCGCTGTCTCCTGTTTATGCTGTTAAATTAATGGGTTTTTGAACAATGCTCGGCGATAAATGACGAAAACACTTACTATTATCAACACAAGAAACAAAACACATTTATTTTTATTTTTAAAATCATGGTATGTGAACCTAATGAAGTGACCTTATGAATGAAAGAACCTTAAAATAAAGAAACCGTTGGGATTTCAAAGAATACTCTATTCTGCACTGCAAGACAATTATTGAAAGAAAACTCAGGTGAAAACCAATGAACGCTTCAAGCGCAACCTTCAATCTATATTAATCATCTCTCTGCGCAAACGGGTATCTTTTCGTGACGTAACTGATCAGACCAATCACTCCGCAACTTCTTGAAAGAGTTTAAATGGCAGAATTCCGATTACGTATGAAAAATCAGAACATTTTAAGACAATATTAGTTGGCAGACATTGAGACGGAGTTATTCATCACAAACAGCTAATATCACCGAACGATCTCTTCTATTCAATGTGTATAGATTTGCGGATGTTTTTCTTAAATTCCAAGAGACGATCTAAATAGTTGTTGTTGTGTATACGTGTCAGCTGCTTTCACAGAGTACCGATTGAAAGATAAAAAGAAATTTTGTGACACTTTAAATCACAGAGTATAAACAGTGCAGAGGAGCCTAGAGCTTTTTAGAACGAAATTTTAACTCTCTCATTCTCAAGAGCTGAAAAGCGATTGTATTTTAATGGATTCTTCGATAGTGAATCAGTTGAACTAGCTCCGCCAGTATTATAACGATTCCTCGCTAAATCATAACTCGCCCTTCAGAAATTGAGAGTCGCTCTATTGTTTTCTCTTCAGAATCGAACTTTTTAAGCTAAAAATTAGAAGAGAGTACACGCAGAAGCTTGACAAGTATTTATTTTTCTTTAATGGCGAAGTTAAGTGTAAAGCAAATGTGGCCGAGCTGGATAATTGAGTCTGTGTACGAAATGAATGTCTGTCTGTCGAAGACCTGGACTGAAAATTTAAAGCTCGCAGACAGCCAGCTGTCAGATTCTCTGTACTTTGTTTGTTTTTTATAAACAAAAAAGTCACTTCGCGTACCTTCGTTTTCTGCTGCTCTTCCTGCGGTGTTTGCTTTGTTTTATAAACTCCATCGGAACACAGCTCATTTAATACCAGATCAAACACACAACTTGGTGTCTCAGTACAAAGCTGGCCAACCACTAAACGACCAACACCGTGAAGAAACGGACGTCAAAAGACGGCAAAAGTTTTTCTCGTTTCTCAGAACGACCTATCTAGATGAGTTTCGGTTTTTAAAAAGTCACTCCACTTCCTCACAGCGACGAGTGGTATTGCGAAATCAATGATTTGATGATATCAGTGCGCACCCATGCAGTCTTCCGCCACTGCGGGGACGCCCTATATTGCTCAGTATTTGTACACAATCAACTTTCCGTTGAAGCTCCGAGTGACATTATGTATAAGCCTTCTTGCATATATTTGATTAGGAGGCAGTCGGCAAGTGACAAACCTATGCGCTGATGCGATGCACACCACCGCTACTCTTAACTCTATTACCGGCCCACTGCTTTATGCATTTAAGGTATTTTCGCAACTTTCGTATAGAGGTAACAAACAATTTTGAATTGAAAACTCTTGGATATTAAAGCAAGAAATACTGAAATACACTGATGAGGCGGGATTGTCATGTATTCCGCATTCCATTACTGGCGAAATATACAATTATACGAATTGTCCTAATCAGTTGCGGAATTGAAAATGTATATTTAGTAGCAATGGTGCGACCTCTTTCGCAACATGACGTGAAAAAGGCGTTCTTTGCAGCAAAATTCTGCCTTCTCTTATCGCCCACGGACGGTTACCCCCGCGGTTCAACCAAACCCGGCGCTTTATCATGGCGCATAGTTCAAAACACGCGTGGTTCCGCTGAAAGGGCTGAACAGGAAAAGGAAGAGTTAAATATTGTGAATTCTGTCTAACATATGTCATGGTTCAGTCTTTGCAGTAGCCGAAGTGCTTTTGACAACTTGGTGGGCCACGGCGTCTTTATAACGCACAGATCATATCACGATGCTTGAATGTGGACAGCTGTAATATGCGACCAGTCTGATAGCTGCATGGCTATTTATTTCTAAGAACCTTTTCAAGAAGTATCTAGCATGCCTTTAGATCGGAAACTGCGCGACGAAAAACAATTTGACAAAAATTTAATGAGAAGAGAAAGACAAAAAATACATTCTTTTTTATGATGCGATATTGAGTGTACTGCCTTAGTATAAAGGTAAGTTTAAACAGACAGCCGGCCAAAGGTCTAGGAAATAGATTATTTCCTATACTGAACTAGCATATCTCTAAACTTGGCTTTAATTCAAATACAGGGTTGTGTTCTGGTTCTGAAGAAACCTACGCAGATAATTAAATGCCAAACACACAATCTTACACACATCTACTTGTACGCACGTACCAATGTTGGTATGAAATCAGCTTATAGCGTCCGTGGGCGTGCGTTACAAACTGTAAACTCCCCAAAATTATCCTACTTCCGCACGGAAATAAGCCCGCAAACTTTTACAGTTGCAAATACTATAATAACATAAGTCCCTTCCTCGGAAAATTAATTCAGAACTCATCTGCACATTTCCAAAGCAATTCAGTTAGCCACAAACAACTGAATTTGCTCTTAGGGCCGTCACAGACGAGGGAAATAGTTGTCGATAACTATTAGTTTTTGATAACAAAAAATAATCGATAACTAAAAAATCCTGTGTGTGTACCAAGTCAAAATCTAGTTATAAACAACTAATTAGTTTTCCTTTTCAAAAAGAAAAATAACTTTTGTTATCAAGTACTAACACGGCTGGTTTGCTATCGACATCTAATTCTTCGCGTCTATGAGATAGTCGTCCGCAACCAAACAAATTTGCAACGTCCTGGGAGCGAAGTTGACATGCATGGGTAGCTAGGCTAGTTACATTATTGGTTCTCGATAACTATTTATCTGATCTCCCATGTAAAGAAAAGCTGTGTCGAGCACTAATAGTATCAATTACTCTTTGTTATCGATAACTTATTTAAGGTGATCGATAACTATCTCCCTTGTCGGTGGAGGCCCTTTGGAGTTGACTACGAGTAGTCCCTATTTTTCCTCGAGTCCGTCGAGCCTCGGAAAAGAATTCGCTGAAGTCGTGTTTTTCTCAGTCGCCCCAGTTTCCGCGCGCCGCGCCATCTTCCCGAGGCTCGACGGACTCAACTGAAGAGGAAAAATAGGGACTACTCGTAGTCAACTTTTGAGCTACTGGAAAGCTGGCTAACACCAACAAAATATTGCATAGAAAAAACTTTGAAACTAAATGACAAGCCTGGTTTTCCAGATACACAAATACCTCCGAATATTGGCCCCCTGAAAATAAACTGATTCCGAAAAAACTAAATCCAAGGAAAAGCTTTTTGGACAAATAAATCCGCCAAAAGTTATTTCCATACTAAGTGACTCACGCAGACACATCACGTACTCAGATTATGTCGTTGAAATGAACCGAACACCTAACACGTTATAAAGGCCGCGAAACGTGAGCTAAAATTGTACTCGTTAAAAATTTATATATACAGCAATTTCAAACTGGAAGGTTACAAAAAAGAGCGAAGCGCGATACTTAGGCCAAATTGCACACTAGCGAAGAGCATTTCTTTACACCATGTAATTATGCTTTCACAGAAGTCCGCCGGCAAATACTGCAATTCGTTTATCTGCCATATCTCACTTTAAGGGTTTGTTTAGCTGGCCGTTAAATCCTATTTGGTTTCAAAAAAGAGCGAAGCGCCACGTCCAAAGGCGATGATAGGGCCAAAATGCACACCACAGAAGGCCATTTCTCTACACTTGAGACATTTCGAACATCTAAACTGCTTATGATTCTGACAAAATGCCAATGTTGGGCCCGTTTGTATTATCATTTCCGTTTTGATCAACCTTTTTAAAATAGCTAAGAATAGTCAATACATTCTACGGCATGCGACGTTAACAAAGTACGGGTGATTGTTATAGTATGCACGCTCTGATTGGCTGAAAAACCGTATAACACGCGAGCGCGTCACGTACATGGGTTTTGAACTTGGACAAGTTCAGTTTCCTTACTCAATTATTAATTACCTAATTAATTTAATTATTAATCTACCTACCTAACTACCTACCAATCTACCTACCTACCTACCTACCAATTTTTATTTTTTTAATTATTTACTATTTATTTTTTAATTATTTATTTATTTAATTATTTATTTACCTTTCTGTGCTCTTTAATTAATTTATTCATTTATTTACTTATTTACTTAGTTCATTATTTGTTTATTTATTTATTCATTTATTCAAAAGGGAATTAAATGATGTCAACACGCGAACACTTGATTTAAATATTGTTTGCGTGCGTATCGACGGAAGCCACACCAAGCGTCAAGTTGCACATTTTAAGCGTACAGATTAGTACTGTGATTGGTAAGTGATTCGTCTTTTGCTTCAGCAGTTGTCTGTACAATACAATTACAAATTTCCTAACTGTGAAGGTATGTGCGTGCGTGCGTGAGTTCACGCGCTCGTGGATGGATATGCGTGGATCAGTCCGTCCTCTGTCAAACAAGCACAAACAAAGATGAGAATGCCACTGTAAGTTCCAATTTTCATACTTTCGTATAATTAATATTCCACAATTTTTCAACTCATAGGTTTTTCAATTTCCGTGACTCAAGTAGCTGTCATAAAAATGTACGCGCGCGCGTGTGTGCGTGCGTGCGTGTGTGTCAGTTGTCTGCAACCATCACGCTAGAACGACGAGTATATGGACTTTTTACAACCAATGCTTGGTCAATATCGAACCAACTAACGTTTGGAATATTATTTGGAGAGAAGCTTTAGAAATTTGGGGGATTTTTTTGCTGTCTTTGTGAAACGCTATTTCGGTACTTTTTTATCTGTAATAATAATAGTTAATTGTCAACTCTCCTTTGTATATGTAAATCGCTTCTAAGTTGTAAAATAAATTTAAAAAAATGTTAATTAAAAAGATAAGAAAATAAAAAGATTTCTGTGACTCTCGCTGTCAGAAAAAGGCGTTCGCGCGCGCGTGCGTGTTTTTGCTGCCACCATCACGCACGAACGGGGACGAATATATTAATAAAATACAAACAATGCTAAGGTGTATATCAGACCGAATAATGTTAAAGTTTATACGTGACATTTAGCGCTGAGACTCAATGCTGCGAAACTGATATTAAAAAGTGAAGTTTAAGGTTTGTTTGCTCCTTCATCACAGAATTTTGAAGCCAAATGCCAGTTTCTGAATATTTAAATAACGTTTATATTCTAAATGTACAGTTAAATCAGTTGATGAAAACCCATACAACGATTATTCATTTTGCTCATCTTGAACAGCTGAAGTGTCTGGTCATTGCCATTGGTGTAAATTTATAGTTATTAAATTTAACTGCTGCGATTTTTCATAGAAATTTAACAACTTCGATGCTTGAAATTAAAACTATGCACGTGGAAATATATTCATTCGGCTAGAAAAGAGGACACAGTTCATTGACTAAGCCACGCGTTTGAAGGCATAGATACCAAAACAGTTATTGTATTATGATCCGTAAATGGCTCAAGGCTTTAAAGCTCAATTATTCATCAGAAAACCTTACAAGTTCTGTCCCTTCAAGAAAGCCTCACTCGATATCTGAGACTGTATCGTATGTATTATGAGAAACACATGGGCCGATACCAATATGTGTGTCACTGTGCTTTCACAAAAGTCTGCCGGCCAATACTGCAATTCGTTTATCTGCCGTATCTCATCCAAGGCTTTGTTTAGTTGACCGTAATTCCTATTTGGTTACAAGTAGGAAAATACGTGCCCTTGTTTAGACCTCTGTGTTTTTCCTCGATGAAGAGAATTTTCACGTGACGCTGTTTCTTTCCTTCACCTACGGTACATTATTTTTCTCTCTGAATATTGGTTTCGTATCGGTCATGCTCATTTCTGGCAATTTGGTCTCGCGTGACTTCTCTTTCAGTTCTCCGGTTTTCCTAAACCACCTAAACTCCCTCTTCGCGACTTCTCTGTCTAGTTTATCTGTTTCAAGAAAGGTAAATAAAGCGTTTTCCCGCACAATAATTCTGAATTCACTTACATTCCACAAGTACAACAGCAGCACCAGCACATGCAACAGTGTCTCCGTTTGGCGACAAGCGGTCGATTTGCTTCGCAAAACGTCAGCTGGTTCTTTTGGAAGTTCTCTTCTTTTCGTCCCACGTAAAGGTTCTCGAATTCAAAGCGGTTATTCTTGGTCTGTCGGAGAGAATAGAACGATTTGGCTCAGTTGAAATACTTGGTGATTATTTTGGAACTGCTTGGTTTATTGTCTACGATTTGAAACTTTTCCTTAATGGATCTGCGCATGGCAAGTAAAAGTCAGCTGGAATGACAAATTACTTTTAGGTATAATAAGGGTGTCTGAGCGCTCGCGTGGTATCAACAAAAACTTTTTAAAATCAAACACAGATTATTGGAGTTACGATCGCAAAGTACTAGAAAGGATAATTGATGAGTAGAAGGAAGTGCTAAATACATATGACCCATTTTTTACATTTCGCAAATTGAAGCCGACACTGGGTCTGACAGTGACACGTTAAACCTGGTTGCCACTTAAGGCCAGCAGGCTTTCACAGATAATATATTTTCATCTAGTCATAAAGATAATTTTAAAAGGTTATGTTTTCAAATAAGGATTTCTTTATCGCCCCAAGTTCGTGATAAGCGCAGCTGTTACGAGTCAAAGCTATTGTAAGTTGAATATTATAATCGTTCAGTGTCCATGACCCCGTGACCTTACCAAACCAACTGAAAAATTATATACGGCCAAATCCTGCCTACCACAGACAGACTGCCAAAACAAAAGTTAAACTATTATAATTCGTTCGAGGTCCAATAGCTGACTGCCTCGGAGCGACAAAACCTCAGATTATGCCGTGCAAACGAACCTTGCTATAGCGTGTGACGTTAATGTTTTTAATGAAAGATCCGTGTCTGCAAAACGTTCGAGCCAAATTCGTCGAAAATCCTATTAGTATTAGTATTCGTTTCACTTTCAATATAGTTGATGTGCCTTCTTTTGAATGAAAAAGATTTACAACGTCTTGCTTTTTCGAGCATTTTTGATGAACATATTACGTAACGATGTTGAACCATAATAAATGAGTACTACTGAAGATTTGCTTTTTTGAATTCATGCTGTTTTTTCATTTCATTTCAGCCGATAACTCGTAAGCAATAAGCAGGATAAACCGCATTTATTACAGAAAGAATTATTCAGTTGATTATACTAAGAGTACTAAGAGCTAATAATAGTTTCTCATACACTCTTTTCTTTTTATAACAAAGTCTAGTTTTTGGGCCGAGACCGGACCTTCTCAATTTTTTCCCGGTCTCGGCCTCAAACGTTCTTTAAAGAGTGGTAGATATTTTTTGGTATTGTGTCTGTTATATAGTAAAATACTTTCAAGGACTGTTCCCAACATCTAAGTCAGTTCGTACATTTACCAAATGCACTGTTATCGTAAGTTTACCAAAATCAAATGTGGAACTGCATTGTTTTATAGTTTTCACCAAAATAAGTAGCTGTGTCCGCTTCATTTTAAATTGATTAATATAAACATTCCTTTCTCAGTGTCACCCTGAAGTATACTCTTAAACGTGCTCTTAAATTTTGGCATTTTTAAACCTCGGCGTTCCTACAAAAAGGCCGTTCTTAAGAAGAGTTCCCGCGTTAAGAAAAGGGACAGATTCTTCGCCCTTAATAATTTTACACGACTCTAACACGTGCGGGGCTCAAAAGCATCAACTTCAAAAAAAAAGTTAAATTCATAGTTTTGCATTTCTGCTGAAAGGAGTCGTTGCCAACTGGGGATTTACTTTTCTAGAGTGGTTTTTTCGGAAAGTCTAGTCGTTAAACTTTATATTTTAAAAACGTTTGGTTTAACGGGAACAAATGTCTAATTTGTTTTGCTAAACGAGGACGTGGACAAAAGAATTACTTTCGAGCCAAAGACTTTCATTTTTTTTGGCATAAGATCTATCATCCATCTGTTGCTAGGTTAAAGGTTACAAACCATGTTTTAAATGAAATAAATTAAATTATATACTTTATATCAAAATTTATTGGCTCAAATTTCGTTCTTATGAAGTCACTTTACTGAAAAACTTATCGAGCTTCAACACAAGACGAGTTAGGCTTTTTATTTCAAGTGACATTGTAGTTTTCGCTGATAAACGAGTGCTTTGGGGGGCAAAGTATTTTGCATTAACAGGTAACTTTAAGCTCTAAAATAAAATAAAACCAGTAAGGGTTAAATTTTAAAATGGTAACAAGAATACGTCTGTGTTTGTGGCGACTAACGACGTAAGACATTAAACACGACTGAAGTGGGGTACGCTCGGAATTATCCAAAAAACGAGCAAGTTAAGAGCAATCTCAGAATAAAGTTTTGTTTCAGATGAATAAGAGCCCAACTAGAACAGTTACTCTTTGTGTAATATAAAAACAACTTAAGAACAATTTGAGGCTGGATTTGCCAAACTATAGCCTTAGGAACATCGAGCTTCGGTCAAAATTATCTGGTTCTTATAAGAAAAAAAGCGTGTATTTCGAAATCAAAAGATAACTTGCTTTTCACTTTCAAATAATCTATTTAACCTTAACACTTAAGATACTAAATACGTGCTAGACAGACATACTCCAGATCAGCAAGTCCTTGCCCTCTTAAGACATTTCTATGTAACATAAGAATATATTTTTACCAACAGCTCTTATTAATTACTATAATAATCCTTAAGAAGGGAAGAATTTAGTCACTGTATTTGTTTATCAACTTTTCTATTTATCTATTTGCTCTTTTTTTGTTTATTAATTCATACATTTACCTACCTACTTACTTTTAGTTATTCACTTATCTATTCATTTATTTATTTATTTATTATTTATTTATTTATTTATTTATTTATTTATTTATTTATTTATTTATTTACTCATTCATTCATTCATCCATTCTAAAATTTATTTTTAATAATGCTCGTATGCTGTAGTCTTTAACTGGATAACATTTCTAATACAGCTGCCCATTTATTAATTAATTAATTTATTGATTGATTGATTGATTTGTTTGTTTGTTTCATGTATATACGTATTTATTCAATCATTTTGTCATTTATTTCATTTTTTTTTTATTTGTTTATTTATTTGTTTATTAATTAATTAATTGATTGATTGATTGGTTGGTTGATTGATGGATTGATTAAATTAATTAATTAATTAATTAAATGGGTTTCGTTCAAGAGCTGAGATATATTCCTGGTTTAATATTGCTGAAAATACATGAGGTTCAAACTTGTCGAACCACGCCCTGGGTAGCCTCCAAGCAGACTATTTTTTCTGACCTCTCGCAGCGAAGTAGAAGAATAGTCTGTGTGGACGCTAGGGCGGAGTTATACTAAATAGCAATTTCCCCGAGGGAATTCCTGGGGATTTCCTGCAAGGCTTAACGACGCGACACTCGTCAGATCCGTATTGAATCGAGCCGGAAGCGGAAAACAATGGGTGAGGGTCAATGGCCATAAGAACCACGGCTGAGATTGAAAGTTTGCCGCAACTGATCGACTATTTTTAACAAAAAGATACCAATCTCCGTGAGGTTGCAAACACTCCATTTTCCCATTGTTCTATGAATCTCTAGAAAGATCAACTGCTGAGGGCGGTTCCTCTGCAGTCAAATAGTTGTCATTCAGGTATGATTAAGATTCTAAAATCACGAGGAATAGTTGAGGACCAAACCCAACTTATCGGCTCTTCAAGACTAGCAAATCCAATGGTCTTTTTGTTTGACAACTGATTTACAAGACAACAATTCTTGGATTTTTAAAAAATAGTCTCGGATTTCAGAAGAATGGGAAAATTGACTACGAGTAGTCCCTATTTTTCCTCTTGAGTCCGTCGAGCCTCGGAAAAGAATTCGCTGAACGGAAGACGGCG
>JAOBYE010122781.1:0-19172 GCA_025403585.1 Parazoanthus swiftii | reverse complement strand
AAGTGTGTGTGGGGGGGGGGGGGGAGGGGCTGAATAGTGACACAAAGCTGGGGGAGGTGCAAAAAACACTTTTTTTCAGTAATTTTCTGTAATTTTCAAAAAAGTGTTGGGGGCAATTTCTCCAATTGCCCCCTCCCCCAGCTCCACAGTTCTTGCAGTATAAGAAGGTGAATTGAAAATGGTTTTTTATAGCCTGATATATCACCATGTCCTCTTTTCTTTGCCACAAAAACTTGTAAGATATTGAACAGAAGAAGAAAATTTTAGTTTAGGTAGTCTTTAAGGAGCTAAAATGTGGGCTTGTTAGCAGAACCTGGTATATCTCATGTTTAAGAAATCCGGTACTGACACCTTTTATGTATGATTCAAATCAAAATTACACCCCCCCCTCCCCTCCCCCAACCAGCCAAACTCTTGGCATTTGGGATGCAAATGGTCATGAAGGGGGGAGAGGGATGATGTTTGCTTTTGTATTTGACTTACAAGCACTAAAGTTACAATTCAACTGTAGCCATTTGCCGTCTTATTTTCAGTTAGAAGAAGAGAAAGTCATAGAATATGTGGAAAAGTCTTGCAACCCAGATACAGATGAAGGTGATTGGATCTCAAAGTTTGACTTGGTTGAAAAGGATGGAAGCCTAAAGTTACATGAAGAAGATGGTTTGGGGAAATGCCAAAGAGAGTGCCGAACAATTTCAAAAGCTTGTGAGGAAAGTGTGTCTGAAGTGGATACTGACATTGGCGAACTTCTTTGGAAGAACAAGCTTTCATTATCACAACTTATCAATGAGGTTTGCTATTCTTTGTCAAATGTTTGTAAAAAGAAACCACCCAAGTTACCAAAAGGCAAAAGAAAAATTGACGAGGTTTTCCAGCAAATGACAGAAGATGAGAGGAAAGCCCAGGAAATCATGAAGAAAATGCAGTAAGGATTTCTCATTGTCTTTTGACAAATCAAATCTGCTGTAGGTCTAGAGTATTCCAGTTTTTCGATTTGTAGTTGCCACTGACTATAATGAGTGCATACTCTTTCACTCAGCATTAGCCTCGACTTGGTGTTGAACATACATAATTACCAGCACGAACGATTAGAAGTTTCAGCCTCCAACAATAAAATAACTAACATCAAGATGAGGCTAATGCTGAGTAATTGAGTCTGTAGTCATTGTAAGCAGCGGCAACTACGAATCCCAAACTGGAATATTAAACCAGGATTGGGTTGATTAGGTTGTATTAATTGTTTCTATGCAAGAATTGAGTGACCAGTGTACATATTATGTACTTGTACTAAATAATTAATTTGTAGTTCCTAAATTATCTTTACTTCTCCCCTACCAGGACATTTTTCATTCAATACACAAAACTGACCACCATTTTGAGCCCATACATGCAAACTAGAATGCTAATCTTTCCCCAGTCATATAGTATTTCCTCTTTACTGCCTTGTATTTGAATATTAAAATGTTTTGCAGAGGGAAGCCTGGGATGCCTGGAATGGAAATGTACTCCCGTGAAGATATAGAGAAAATGAGGCAACAGATGGAAGGAAAAATGGATGATGATTCTCCTTTGGAGGATCCTGGTCAAACGTTTTACAGAGGAGAGGATGTTGGTTTTATACAGACTGTAATAGATACTTTTAAAAGTCTCTGGGCATGGATAAAATCTCTCTTGGGTTTAGGTAAATCTAAGTCAGTTGAATTATGACGTATTACATAGCATCTTACAGTAACAGAGTTATTTTGCACATGTTAGTAGAGTAACTATTGTTGAAAGTGTTTTATAAAAATTTTAAATAAAAATTTTAAATAAAAATACTCCACTACAGAGTAGTAGTATTTAGCTTACTGTCTCTGTATCACTCTGTATTTCTTTTTATGCATTTCAGCAGAACAAGGCTTGTAAAACAAGAAATTAAATTAATTTAATCTAACTTTCTGGCTGTGCCTAGCCCTTAATCCTGTATCTATTTGCAATCATGATGCACTGCGAGTGTCTTAAAACTGTTTTTTTTTGCAGGATATCAATACAAACGTGTACTTATATAACGTTTTAAAAGTAAATCAAATGCTAATGACCTATTGTATCGTTCATTGTGTTTTGCCATTCACGTTATCTCACATTTATACGAGTATATAGGTTGTTCTAAAATGGGTTAAATTAATGTTGGCTAGATTGAATTTCTTCATCGAAGAATACGTTATAAACCAACTTTGAAAACTTGGCCTCGGTTACGTGATCCCGAAATGTCAGTCCAAATCAGTCTGTATTAAAGGAAATGAGCCCAGTCATGGTTTAAATTTCTAACCCCGGGTTAGGGTCCAGGGCCCAGCGTCCTTTACGCACGTCTTCAGCTAATTCTTACATCTGAATGAAAGTTTTGGGTTGGTAGAGATTGTTATCGAAAATCGAAAATCCATCCTAAGCTATCTGCCGGCGAGACTAAGATGATTTTTAACGCCCTCAAAATTGTTAACGTTGGCTACCATGAGTTTAATAATTCCACAATACACCTTTTTTACTTAAGAACAAGCACAGTTTTCCAAGGATCGTAGTTCGTAGTTCAAATTGTTCGGATAAGTTGTACTTGTTTCTATGTGCGGTTTGAATTAAAACAAAACAAATTCACTAGAAACAAGGAATTGGAAAACGAAATGCCTCGCACCTTACATGTATTGTACGGCTGCATTTGGAGGCGAACTACCATCATTGTTTGTTGGAACAGTCTTGGTCATCGTGAATCTTTGTGTTTAATGCCGTATTGCTAAATTAAGTTACTATTTTCAGCCAAATTTTTACCATTTGTAGTTATCGAGCCCGGCCCGAGTTTGTTGTAAAATTCATCTTTAGTTTTGGCGCTTATAAAAGAAAAACGAGTAGTTCAACAGGACGTCTGAAATGCTTTTGCCGCTTTCTTAGTTTGGACACTATGCAAGCTATTGCCAATTGTTCCTCCAATCCTCGTGAGGGAATAGAGTTTGAATATGCAAGGAATTTGTGAAGCGTTCGGTTAGATGTATGGGGTTGACACATATATAGACAAAGGCTGCGCACACGATACAAGCAGACCTCCGAACTGAGCCTTTGTAACCTACATCATATAAGGGCATAATTACCTCACGACTGACGTCATAGGTCCCTGAGAGGTGCACAAATGATGTCACAGTGTGAGTAATGAAGCTTCTTTCTATCATAAGTACTTACAGTCGTTCTCTACAAAATTTACTTCAGTTATGGGAGGTAAGTTGACGTCATAAACGTGCTCGACGTCTGGTTAACGTCAGGCATATTAACCTGAAATGTTTACTTTTAAAACTTTCATAACCAAAGCATATCTTCCAATTTATGAGTAGAAGAGTGCAACGTATCAATAACTTCATTATTGTGGGACCGTCTTCAACACTGGTGAAACCAGTCTGACTCTGGTCAGATTGGATGACGTCAGTCGTGGCGGCGTTCCTTCACCGAAGTAGAGCCCAGAACTCTCGCTTATCTTTTTAAACTGATTGTAAGTTCTCGTGCTCCTTCATTGACTAAAATGAAGTTAACAGAGAATTTTGCTGATACGTTCTTTATCTAAGTGATATCAGCTTTCGACGTTCTCACAGCCCAAACCGACGAGAGAGAAAGTTCTCTTGTTGAAATTTCGCCGTCTTCTCAAAAAAACTCACAATGAAAAACTGGCAATTTAAGAATTAATAAATATTGCAATTATATACATGTCTTCAATTTATTGTACGTAGTAAAACATAAATTTTCGTGAAAAAACGTGTTGCCCATTTAAAAAAATAACCAGAACCCCGGCCCTGGGGACGATTACTGAGGAATATACGTTTGACGATACATGAAGTACTTCTGCACAATATTGTGGGGTGAAGGCGGACAGAATGGCGGACGACCAAGATGGTCCGGCCGCAAAGTTGCAAAGGTTGGAAACAGCGAGAGAACAACAGAGCGAGGTAGGAGGTACACGTATCTCATTGTTTGCCGCGTCTGTACCAACGTGGCCAAGAACTGAAATGTGAACAATACATTAAATTTGAAACCCAGTCCGTTGTTGCCGAGTTCAAAACGTCAAACTTCGTAGATGACAAAAGAGATCAAATTAATGTTGTAAATAAGTCTAACAATCCTTCAGTGAATGACTTGTTTCTGTCCAAGAGAACCTTGTGTATGTAGACCAAAAATCACAACTAGAATGAAATCTAATTAAAAGTTTAAAGTATATATTAAAGTATATTAAAACAGTTACATGTGCACCCATCAGGAAACAGTGCCATCACAAGAAACAGTGATATCTGAACTTCAGTCTCTTCATGAAGCCATGGAAAATGTTTTGGACAAAGCAAAAGAGGATGCAAGGAACTCACCAGAGAACTTTGTGACTGTTGACATCAAACAGCTTGGTGCCCTGATTGGGTTCTACTACAATGCCTTCTGTAACCTGGGAGTCAAAACAAGAGAAAACATGGAGGCTCTGTTTGTCAGGTTTTTTAAATATCAAGAGTTTCAAGCCTGTGTGGACAACTTGTTGGAAACTGAAGCCAGCTGGGACATGTTTCTGAAGGAAATGGACAAGAAGGTTTATGGGGCAGGTGATGGTGAACCCGAGTTGCATATTGGCTCCAAAGGCCCTCTGGACCATGTGGTGATTGATGCCGAGTCTGAAAGGTTTGTTGAACCCAAGGGGGCAGGGGAGGGGGAGTGATAGTGAGTTTCAGTTACTAGGGTCCTTTGGAGAGAGAGGTACAGGGACTGGGTGCTGTTTTTTGGTAAACAAGAGTGTCAATTTTTGGGCAATAGCCATATCATGATATGTAAAAACAAAGTCTTCTTCTTAATATGTATTGATTTTTATAATTTTCATTTGTCTCCAGCAAAATCAAGATCAAAGAACTCATTGGCTCAAACAGTGTACTTCTCATATTCTTGCGGCATTTTGCCTGACTTCCCTGACGCGACCATGTGGCAAAGGTTCAGGCAAGAAAAGCTGAACTGGAGGCCAAAAATGGGAGCATCGTTGTCATCAGTTTTGGAAGTCTGGTAAGTAACTGGTAAGAATGTGAAACATGCTAGATGTGGTTAGGAACCGTTCATTGTTTAAACCAACTCCAGGGGGGTCAGCAAGAAAAAGGCAGAAGATATCACAGAGAGAAAGGGAAAGAAAGTGAAAGCAGCACCAACAAGGGGGAAAAGCAGGGTTTTGTTGCAAAAGTCTTCTTCAGGGCTGTTGCAAGCCTTGGAAAACTGGGGGGCACCACCAAGAGTCGAAGGTGTGAGCCTTCTAGGGGGGTCCGGGGCATGCTTCCCCAGGAAATTTTGAAAATTAGTTTGTCTAAAAACGTGTTTCCTGGGTTTTAAACACCATTTGAAACAAAATAAGAGTGTGTAAAACTAGTAAAATATGACAAGTTTTTCTCAAACTTGGAGCAATTTGCTGAGCTTGACACATTTGACACATTTGCTGGGGAAAAAACTGGGGGGGCACGGGCCCCTCCGGCACCACCCCTTGCTACGGCCCTGTTCTTGGCATGCCCTAGTGGTTAAGCAAATCTTGTTACTGCACAGTGAGTTTCATTTGCGATTGGAGAAGGTTACCAATAAATAGCTTGTCCACTGCGATTTAAGTTTGTCTCAAAACAGAGACTATTAGTAAAATCCAATATGGTCTCAAGCTCTTTTGCAGCCACCTTTTTTGAACATGTAATTGATATTTTCAGATTTTTATTATCATATGCTATTTTTTTTTTCAAAACTTTGACCGATCACAAACAAGGCATGTCTGAACAAAAATCTCTTTGGCCCATCAACATGACGAGCCTCCTTCAGAAATTATTTTAAGCCCTGTCTTATGGCAAGCTAACCAAGACTGGTTCTATTTCTGGTAAAGCAAAAAGTTCATCTCATTGACAGTGGTTGACTTTGCACACTGCTGACAGTGACCAGCTGTTGGGGCATGGTCAAGCAATTTTCTGAATTGTTTTAAATAAATGATGATTTCCTTCTTTACTTTGATCAGCAATTTTGGGGCAACAACAAAAAGTCATTCAGAAACTGTCCTTGAAATATAAACCCTCAAGAATTTTCATGTTGTAAATATTGTAATCTCTGTATGGAAGGATTATAGTTTTGCCTGGCTGAAGGAATCTCATTGTTACAGTTGACTAGGGACCCTGTAACACAGGAAGCAATGCATCTTTAAAAGTGGGAGAGCTGAGTGAAACCCCCTCCTGGGGAGGGGGGAGGGGAAAGAGTTTCCAAGTATGCTCCCTCATTTGAATTATTTTCTCTTTTTAAGGAGAAAGCAAGGAAATGGAAGCTTGACACAGGCTGTCAGTTGAGAGTGTTGGTTGATCCAGAGAGGAAACTGTACTGTGCTGTGGGGCTGAGGAAGTCTATGTACAAAGTATGGGGGGTTGGTTCCTTGACCTTCTATGCTGAACAGTTGTGTGCAGGTAAAGCCCTGGTGAAGGGGGAGAAAGATGACGACCTACACCAAATGGGTGGTGACTTTGTAATTGATTGTCAGGGTAAGATGGGTCTAGTGTACCCCAGCAAGGTGTCTAACGACAGACCGTCAGTTGACCAGTTGGTTACTGTCATGAAGTCACTTAGCAAGCTGTAAATGTTTTGCACCATTTTGCTGCTGAAGCATCTAGCACATTTTTTTTACAAATTTATAAAAGCGCATTGTAATAACTGATCATATTTACTAAGTCCATATCTTTTGCGAGACTTATGAAAGTGTTGACCTAAACGAGATCTCTCAGGGCCTTCGCTTGATGTGTTCTCTGGACAGTTTGCGTATTAAAGTTACCAATGGGAAAACACCAGTAGATTGTTTGATTACCGCGTGTTGATCTGCTACTGGGTCGCTGTGTTTAGGTTTTGTTATTATGCTGGGGAATGGAAGGGGGAGAGGGAGGGAGGGATGGCTAGGTATGCTGTTGATCTTTAAAGAAGACATTTGGGTACAAAGCTAACAAAGCCAATATTTTACCCGCTCGACCAATGTGAAAGATAGGCTCAGCCGCGAGAACCATGTGAGAGATCACGCCATAGTCAAACAGGTCTTAGTACCGGTTTCACGACATAGTGAGCTCGTAACATGTTAATGCAATTACGGGACAAGCGCAGCAACAAAATGGCCTCGTTTGACAAGTGTTGTTTCTGCCAAGATTATGGTAGAAAGCTCATGCATGTTCTGTATATCTATATATACAGCCTGTATATATAACAACTTTTAAAAAAAACTTTTTCAATGTGTAATGATTGTCCAACACAGTACTTCAAAGTTGTTATACCAAAACCAATCTGCTCATTAACAAATTATTAGTCTATCTCTCTTGGCTTAACTAACGTTTTACTTATCGAATCGATTCGGCCTTTTGAAAAAACTAGCAAAAGAACCAAAAACCACCCAAAAGGAAGCTCTGTTTCGTTCGTATTGCAAAAGCTCTTGTTTCAAATAAGCGCTGCACCAAACAATACGAAAATCGAATAAGCGCCGCGGCGCTTTATCGAGTAAATACAATTTGTAATATCCTGCGTGATCGATAGGTCTATATCATGATCATTTTTACAGTGGATTTTGTTATTTACTGTTATGACCAATATTATCTGTAGTAGTAGTATCATGTGTCTCCAGTAGATAGGATCTATTAGAAATAGCGAGGTAACGTTCGGGGAGGGGAGGGGAGGGGGCCGGGTTGTAGAGCAGTAGTCTTGGAGACGTCTGGGTCAGTGGAAGTTTTAGCCGCACAACAGGTTGGCGGTTTAGTTTGCCTTTTCACAGTTGAAGAAAAGGAAACTCAATTCAAACAGTCACGGTAACGTGCATCCTTTTTAATGTGAAGGGTATTTTTTTCAATAAACTAGAGGTAATACAAACAAAGGTAAAGTAATCTTTAGCTACCTCGAGTCCGGCTGGTTAACAAAAAGCGATGATAACTTTTAAACTCATTTGATGTTTTTTTTTAAATTTTATTTTGAACAATCAAGGCACAAAGGCAATATTGTTAGTAAACTTTCTTATTTCTTGAAAGCAGCGTAATTTCGAACTTTGCTGAATATGGGACAAAAAGCAGAAAGTTACAGCAAAATGTATAGGCAAGCTGTACAAAGCCTCGAATTACATGATTTTAATCTAAAATTGTTGCCTTATTTTTCAAAAGCGATGCAAAGCAAAGTTAATGTAAATAATTATGTTAATGGGTATATTTTTATCTTTCATTAGTTGTTCAAGAAACTGTCGAAAAATGTGAAACATTGCTTCAACCCAAGCACCTTCGGTGGCCATTCATTATATGAACCGGAATTACAATAATCTATCTCTGCCCTAATTAACATTTATGTCCTCAGCTGGCAAATAAATCTGTATATATATATATATATTCCATGCTGGTCTGCGAATCCTCACTTTTTGCTGCCAAGAGTCATTACTCTCATAAAATCTGTGGAAAGAAAAAATCACGTCAGTCAGAAGAAAGGTATTCTGGGAACTACCAAGGGAAGAACCAGTAGTAGAACAGGTCAGCGTACGCTATGCACTAATTCTATGTTTCTGTTTTCTGATTGGATAAACAAAGAAACTGCGACCCTTTTGAGAACTTACATTAACAATATTAAATCGCTTCGCCGGGCATCTGAAATATGAATCCTTTTCACCTTTAATTAAGTTGCACCATCCTTCAAATCACAGTTGAAAGGAAGTCAAAACGAAAACGGCAACCTACCCTCTAATGTCACCTGACCATCACCATCTGAGTCGGCAAACTTGATCATTTCTTGCACTTCCTGGTCGCTTAGTTTCTCACCCAGCGCGTTGAGAATCATTCTTATCTCTTCGTCCGTAATGTACCCACTGCCATCGTCGTCCAGTGTCTGGAAAACCTCCTTTAGCTCCTCTTCGAAGCTTCGCCCCGTGTTACGGCCCATCAGTTGCAAGAACTCGTCGAACTCGATTTCTCCACTTCCTGGAAATGTAAGAAATTCGACCAATATTAGTCTTAAAATTTTCAATTTTTCTCAATTTTTGAGTTTTGAGAAAAATATTAACACCAATCATCTCTACTCTTCACCACAAACAAAATTAATGGTGGTTTAACTGATAGGTTTTATCAACAGCGTTCACACGTTAAATCGAATATCACTGGACCGAGGGATACTCGTCAAGACAAGCAAAATGTGACCATATTGTATGGGCTTTCGACAACTAGTTCAAAACGTTTTGGTTTTTGCAAAATTTACTTGAGCTTTGGTAAGAAATTGATTAAGACCCCAGTCACATTAGATAGGTTTCTAATAAGCCTCTGCTTCCGTTCATATGTTCAAGCTTAAGATATTAAACAATTCCTCGCCCCAAGATTATGCGATGCACTTCTTTCATGTATAACGTAACATGACATTGGAGGGGTTTGGCATCAGTGTCGAATGATATATAAATATTACATCCAGCCAATGGAATTCGATACAAAACTGAGAAGTAGGGAAATTTGACATTGTAACCAGTTTGCCAATTGATGTTTCATGCTAATACACAACTAAAAAGACTCAGTAAAACAGATCATATTGGAACATGCTTTTATGAATCAGGATTCACCAAAAGAGCCCGCCGGTTCTGCTTGTTTGTGAAACATATACACACCTACATATACATGTCAATACATGTCAATACATGCTTACATATACACATACCGTCGGTGTCAACATCTTTAATCATTTCTTTGATCTCATCGTCTGTACAGTTACGGCCCAGATTTCGCATGACCGTCCCCAGTTCCAAAATTGTCACCGTACCATCACCATCTTTGTCAAACATGTTGAAGGCTTCCTTGTATTCTTTTGTAAGAAGGATTACCTTTCTTGAGTACATTTTAAATAAATCGGCAGAAAACAGTTTCATCAACACTAACCACAGCCGAAAAGTCGTGTTTGGTTTCTTAACCTCGGCAAATTAACTCTAAAGAAGAAACTAAAAAAAAATAAAGACACTGATAGCTAAGAAAAAAAGACAAAAGAACTGCCGTGTTTTGACCCCGTGACCACTAGCATTCCAGTCCCTTACACTACCACTACGCCAACAACAAGAATCGTTACCGTTCATAATTTTTTACCAACTATGTCTTAAAAATGGCGTCGACTGTTGTAAATCAGTGGTATCGACCCTTTACGAAAGGGAAACTGGCGGCTCCGTCAGCTACTTCTGAAAGAAGATAAACTTTCTGTTCTGAGTTACGGTGACGCTTACCTTGAATCTCTTCATCTGTAAACTGTTTGTCCCCCTGTACATTACAAAAGCAATTAGTTCAATTTTTATAAATCCTTCTCATGGAATACTTATTATACCATCGAAACTCATATCATAACATATGATTTGAATATGATATACGCCACATACCTCTTATTAGCCGAGTGCAAGGTCCGTACGACAAGTTATGGACCGAGTTTTTTCCTTCTGTTTCTGGCCCAAGCGCGAAGCGCGCGAGCCGTGAAAACGAGGAAGGAAAAACGAGGATCGATAACTTGCCGTACGGATCGGGCAAACGAAGCTAATAAGATGTTTATTATAAGGCTTTCTCGATTACTTGAAGCAAGTAAGGCCGCTCCAGAACTAGAGGTCCGTATACGGCTACTTACGGACCTGAAATTGACCAATCACAGCGCGCGAAACCAGTCAGCCATATAATAATGAGAAGTATTGCCCCGTTATTCATGTCATGCAGTCTTTGTGTGACCGGCAGTTCGTTACGGTGCAAATACAAATTTACCTCAGACAGCTCTTTGCTTGGCTGGTGTTACATTTGTAGTCAGTCCGAAGCAGTACACTTGTAGTTAAAATATGTTACACTTATTGTTGTTAATAAAGACCTACATTCCCGGCCAAAGAAAGGGCTCAAAACAACCCCACACCATGTCTTAATCAGTAATGTTGCACGATTTTCGGAATGTTCGCATTGCATCCGCCGTGATATTCTTTCGCAACCCTGAGTCCCTAGGGTAAGAGGCACAGATCTGTTTAGTGGTTTTTGGCCGGTATTATAGACTGGAACTTTTTCTCGGTCCTTTTTCTATCGATCGACCCTACCTTCACGGTCCCAAATGACGGCACACGGGGAGAAGTTCGGGGGGTTATCTCATTGCAGGTAATAAGTGTAGAAGCTCTTGGTTCGAGCGAATTGAAACACACAATATAAATAACAATAGACTATGGCCCAAACAATAACCCCAACCCTAAAAACAATAGCTGGTACAGTGATATGTAACCACTCAAAATACAGCTTTGGAACGGTGCAGGCCGTGACACTGCTTGATTCACCAGACTAGCGTGAAAAAAGTTTAGTATGTGCCAGGATCGCATATCGCTGAGAAAAAGTCGTTTATTGATTTAATTTGTATGTTTTTCATTAGACCAGCGGTATAAGACCTTGAATTGAGACAATTCGCAAGTCAAGAAAACAAAGAAAATCCGTAAACACAACATCGCCTGGATTATATTTTTTGAGGTGCTCTCGAAACTAAAAACACGAACACGGTCACGTGCTTGAACATACAGTTAACTGGCGCATGCTCGAAAAAATCCTACACGAATAGAAACGAAAACAATATCTTGGCATTCTCCACAGTTGCCACAAAATTTTGCTAGGCCCGTTTACTTGTGGGGCTAAAAGCCATACTCGATTACATTCGGGCCCCATAATTCAATATGTAAAACATCGCGTTTGGTCTCCCCGTCGGTTTGGGTATATATGGCAATTTTTTAAAGTAGTGTGACGTTAGGTTTTCAAAATGTTATTCAAGGTCGTTCAAGCTCACGATTCAGTTTAGCCCGAGTGACATGCCGATGTTTCAGGCATTTTGGAACTTTTATTATAAAATACCGCATATCTTTTGCATTTCAATTATTGTTAACTTGAGTTAAGCTTACACTAACAACTGTATCCTATTCAAATGCCTCTCTATTTTCATTGAGCCGACAAACGTATTCCGGTCACGCAATATATTTTCAAAAGACTGTGTCCTGATCACGCAACACGTGTAACACAAGTGTGGAAAAGATTTTTGAACAGACAATTTCACAATATCGAAACAGGAATTTGACTTAAAAACAAGTTAACTCAGAAAATTGCTAGAGAGTCTGTGTACATTCACGTTTTTCTGCTAGTATTATCATGGCTGAAAGCACTTCTAAATTCGTGAAAACAATTTGTAAGCCGGAATAATGTCACCGCGTCATCAGTTTTCACAGACTTGAATTCACATGTTATATCACCGCACTTGTAACTGATAATTCAAAACGAGTGTTTTTCGTTTATTTTTTACTGTAAATTTGACCTTGCGTAAATAAAAAGTAAGGTTTATTGCGCAAGACGTCTGTTGCTCAAAATATGCGAAAAGTTTGTTTTCTTTATAAACAGCTCTGTTCGTACTATAGAACCAGAACAATTGATAAGTCAATATAAAATTGATCTGAATGCCATAGCACAAAGTTGTTCCAGTTTTAGCATAGTTGGATTGTCGCTACTGTGAAAAGTGACTGGAAAATGGGAACTAAACTTTCTACTGACTTCGTAAACAGCAGTGACTTTACTAAAACTTGACAGTGTTAAAAAAGCGGTCACGTTTCAAATTCAACCCTTCCATGACCACGCATGTCATGTGTACGTAAAAAAGTGTTACAGATTTTGTTGGTATAGAGCTAGCTTACAAAGGCAACAAAACAGAAACCTAACCTGTGACTTGCAGCTATGAACCATGAGGGGAAACAAGTGTTTAAGGTTATCGTGTTTCGGAACAATTTTCGCTGACGTACTCTCCGAGTTTTCTTGTTACTTCTAATGTCTACACATCTGAAACTTTAGTAATAGAGCCAATTGAAGATAAGACAATTCTACTTATTATCATTTATTTCTTGTAACAGACGCATAAACTCAAACTCCCTTGTACTGCTTCTAGTGTGGTTTGATAAATTGCGGTCCCATTCCCTGCCATTGTGTACTCCAAGCTCACCGGAACTTCAATCTACACACTGGAGCCCAAAATGTACACAATTTGAGAAAATATATTACCTATGTAAACAAACAAGTAAAGCTTGTTCTGATGATAAAAAGAACAATTTCGTTTTCGCTTTACAAAACCCGTTACAACCAACAGAGAAATGTTTAAGTATTGAAGAAATGCGGATTCTTATAACTGTCAGTCCTTCTTTGTGGAGACGCAACTATTTCATACTGCATAAGTCACGACCTGCTGGCCAAATACTGACACTTTTGGGTAAAAAAGCGACAAATAGTGGATAATTTAGAAGCTTGGACTCACCATGATTCTTGTTCACCAGAGAGTAGAATCAGTCGCAAACAGACTTTACAACTGCACTTCAACACCCGTCTTTGTTCGGCCCGGTCTGAATGGTCACGCTTCAGAAGTTTGATTGTCAATCAAGCTTGGCTGAAATTTCCCCTGAGGGCCCCAACAAGAACAAGGCCATTATATCAGGTTATATTACTTTCTGTTTCCAAAAGCTAATGATATTCGCAAGATGAAGTGTTTGAAAGGTTTCTTTCCATGTCATTTGAGCTCTTGTATCTGGTTCCACATTGAAACGACAACGTTGAAAATATATCCTTTAATTAGGCTGTAATCATCCGTTTTACTTTGGTCTGTTCAATGGAACAGAAAGTGGGAAACCCCATGTTTTAAGGTGATGTTACACGGCAAGACGAATTACCGCGCAGCATTGTTGCATTAAAAATTGAGATCGTGTAACATGGCCCATGGGTACAATTCTTAGGCTTAGCTCTATTTCGTTGCAAGTTTTTGAATGGTGCTCAAAAACTCACAACATTATTGTGAGAATCATTTGCCTGGAGTTGAATGTACCATCGATTTTTCGCGCAATATATCTTGGGGACCAGAAACCATAACATGTTTAAGCATCTGAGCTGATAGCTGTGGAGGTAAAAGAATATACCAAAACACTTTTTAGCATGAAAAAGACTTTGCATTATATTTGTAAAGGAAGGGGAATATTGAGTGAAAAGATTAATCTTATCAATCACGACGTACGTGGACACTCGGAAGTCCCAAGTGTTTACCTTTCAAAGATCTTTTTGAAAACATGGTAACGATTTTCATGAATAATATTTGTCTGCACTTATGCTATAACAAACTACCATCAAGTATAATGTGTTGTTGTTGTCTTGACATAAACACTTATACACAGAAAGACTGCAGTATATGTCACTCTTCCAACCTACTTTCATCATAAACCTTTTTTAAAATTGTGCAAACAGTTGTGATAGTTAAAAAAACAAGACCATTTTCAGCCATCCGCCTTTCCCTTTGGGGCCTAACTCATATAATCATATAATAGCTCCTGTCCGACTTGTCTGTTTCCTTATGTTGGTGGATCGTTCAGTCGGATAATACAAGCTGATGGTTAATCTATTTTAAAAGGGCCGGACCATAAACTAATCAATTCAGTAAAGGCAGTTTTTTTATACTGTTTTAAGGAAAAGGGGCAAGTGTGAAAAACATCTATATCTTTGAAAATTATTGACTGCAGATTGGAGAATAACAATAGTCAGGACTGGAGATGAGGAATAGCTAAAACAAAGTCTAACAATTGTCAGTGTGGGCATGATGAAGAGCATACAGAACTCCAAAGCATGTTTTGTTTAGTTGGAAAAAAGACTAAAAAGTTACTATTGTCGTTGTTGTTACTAAAAATATTAGCATGAGAAGCGAATGTTGTGAACTACTGTGAAAAGCGAAGCAAAATTATTTGTCATCAGTTAGTTCGTATAATTAGCGGAATCTTGAGTTAGTTTGCCTGACTATCCGCAAAGATACTAACCTCTGAATCAAACTTTGACCGTAGGCAAATAACAGACTGCTATGAAGCAACGTCGTACAGATTATTGAAGGCCAAATCGCGTTAAATTTATCGATATTTGAAAACGTGCGAAACTCGGCTTCCGCACAACCGCGCCCGCAGGTTAATAACAGTTTTAATACGTCTGTAAAGGTGAGGCCAGGTATTTAAAAAATTGTCACCGATTTTAAAGCTTCATGCATTTGCCATGTTTATCTGGTTCAACTGCTGCAGGCAGGAAACGCCAATTCACCGTGTTTACGGCCTTTTAACTGGGATCGGTCACGTACACAAATTCCTACACACAAGTTACCCCGCCCCAGGCCCTATTCATATCGTCTCGGGCACACGAGACAACGCAGCAAGCCCCTGAGACCACTTTGCACACCGTAGTTTGGAACATTTTCATGGCCAGGTTGCATAATTAGTGAAAGGATTGACCGCAGACCTCTTGTTCTTATTTTCAAGCCTAACCGCAGAGTTGTTAATGGTTGTTGATATTTCATGGCGCTACATAAAAGTTGAAACAAGGAAATGCCGATGACTCAATCCACGGTGAAACAGAACGAACTTGTCCTACAATGTACATTTACTGCAGACTCTAAACATGAACCACCTCGCCTCGGGTAGATGAGTCAAGTGTTTCTAAGAGGAAAAGTTGTCAGAAAAGTTGTAACACATTTTGAAGGTTAGGTACTCATATTCCTTACCAGTTAGTGTGTTCTCGCTGTCTAATATGCCCTTATGGTTATTCCAGACAGCCAACACCTACCTCTATCTCAATTTCATCAGTTCCTGTAATTTACGTATTTAGGTGAAATAAAGTACTGTTGTTGTTGTTGTTGTTGTTGTTGTTGTTGTTGTTGTTGTTGTTGTTGTAATAGAATGGCTGAGAGAAATTGAAAAAGTATAAGCCGTATTTTGAGCTAATCAAAATATCACTTAGAACCGCAAAAGTTTTCTCCACAAAATTGCTTTCTTACTAACTTACTAACTCTTACTTTTTGTCTAACAAGTTTAGAACCCAACAAACCTTTAGTTTTGCTCTCAACGCGAAGTCAAGAGAACCGTTTTACCGCTCTGCTTATATTTTTTTCACTGAATGTGGGAAATGAAAATCGGATTCTTGATTGCAAAAAAAATGCTCGAAGCGAGGCACGCGAGTTTTATCATGCATATTTATAGAAACCTTGTTCAAGGCATGTGGCCAAGAGTGTTCGTCGAGTGAATCAGAGCAAACTTGCATTAGAATGATTTCACAAATTATGTTACACTCCTTCATCGGCTAAGCCAAAGGTCCACTGAGGAAATCCATGAAATCCCTTGTATATGTGACCTGTTTTCCCAAACAGGGCTGTTTTTATAGATCTAGATCATAGACTTTAGTCGTAATCTGAGCTAGTGAGGTGCGGCAAAGCAGTCAATCTAAATTTGTGTTTCATAGTGCGTTCTTATTCTGAGTATTACCTAGCAACTCAATGGAAGTCTTTTATCTAAAATAACAACCGTGTTTAGCTTTGTTACTGGAGCGTTTAATGAAGTTGCATTACAAACAGCCAACCAGGTTCAATTTGATTGGGTAATTGTTGCCCAAGAAAGGTAGATTTCTTAAGGTTGTTGTCCTACGTTCTTCGACACGACAAGTAAACATAACCTTAATTGCTGATAAACATAAAAGTGGTTCAGTGCCAGGCGAGCACGATTTAAGGCACAGACTGCGGACGTCTGCTGTAAGGACTGGATCCAAATACCTGTTATATATTTTCGGGGATAGGTGAAACTTAATTGTACAAAACGTTGAAACTTGAAGGATATTTATTAATACAGCAAACTGAATAGCAGCTGCGCATCCAACGGTCACACAATACCCACCCTACCCACCCCCTCCTAACTCTCGTCCTTCTTCCACGTGTTTCTGTACTAGCTGCTCGGGAAGCATCTTAATGTATAATCAAAAAAAGTATAAGCGTTCTTCTTAGAAGACATGCAATGGCACACATGATCTAAGAGTTTCGTAACATCCCGTTCACGATTAGCTTTTCTAAATATTTAAAACTCCGTCTCGTACGAATATGTCTTTGCCATAATTTTTCCAAGAAAACCGACATAATATACATTATTAAAAAGAGTTCCGTCTTGCATGCATAAATTGAATTTCTTGTTCTGCTGGTCAGCTGGTAAAACGTTTTACAGACACACTATTCCTTTCTCACAATTTCTAAGAGTTCCTTGTTCAGCAACTCCGTGTCAGTACAATTTTCCTTTGATATTTGTAACTATAGTTTTAGAACAAGTTTTAGACAGCTTCTATTTTTAATTTTTACGTTAGGATATCTTTTTTGACTTTTTGGATAAGTGTCCGCAAATTAGTTGTAAGTACTAATTAGAATAAAAATTGAATGAATGCTTTGACAATGATAATATAACTCCCTTGTTATTTGGCTAGATCTGGTGGTGTACTGTCTAATTCATTATATATCTTCCAGTTCAGCATTAAGGCCTTAACTTTCGCCTGCTTGTCTCACTTTCTGCAAACTGATACTTAGTTACTAGTTGTTGTTTTTTTTTGGGGGGGGGGATGGGGAGGGTTGTTTGTTTGTTTGTTTATTTATTTATTTATTTGTTTGTGCGAGTGACTACCTTATCTATCTCTCTGTCTATCGCATCTGTCTCTTTTTACCGTTTTGGGGTAGCCAACCCATCTCTTTTCCTTTCAACAGCTTTCTTTTTTCTTAAGGAAATCATTTTCTCGAAAAATGTACCAGAAGCGAATTGAAACGGATTTTACTTGATTAGCAACTAAATCTGCGTCAAAGTGTTGGAGTTACTTAACCGTCCTCGAAATTTTTTTTTTCACTTAAAACAGAGAAATTGCATGCATCTTTTTGTGAAGATGTACACGACAAACGCATACCATTTTTTCAACAAATTAAGCAGTACACTTGGCCAAGTTCGTGCTCTAAGCCTTCTCCTGTTACTTGTTTACGTCTTTTCAATACTGCAAAAGCCATTAAAGAAATCTTCTTTTCGCCACTCACCCGGTTTCCGCGGGAGTTCCCGTGAAGTTGATCTGTGTCAGCGTCATTGTTCGAAGACTATGCAAGAAACCTAAGAAACAGCCGTCCTACCTCTTCTAGGTTCGGAAGAACACCGACTAAAAGCATTCTTAACAGGAATATAATGAAAATTGTCCATAAAATAGTTTTAGTTATCAATGTCCATCCTCAAAAGATCTGGCGTTTCTTTCCTTCGAGAGTTTTTCTTCTGCTCAAGGGTCCTTTCAGGTCAACATCATTTTAATAAATTCTGAAAGAAAAGAGTACTTGTTATAATATCAGATATTGATGCGTACGACCTCGGTGCTTTTGCCTGGCAGAAATGACACACAAAGGAAGACAGCATGCAGTTATTTCTGTTACAGTGATGAACAGATATAGATGACAGTTCCACAGTGCTGCGACGGCAAAAGTCACTATAGTTTGCCAACCAGTGAGCATAATTTTATTGCTGTCACAGCCGGCTATTGCTATCACAACACTAGCAAACATTAAACAAACACACTAAGACAAATTATGGTCCTTGAACTTTGAAGTGATTCGAATCAACTAAGGTGTTTTTCTGACTTCAGCTAAAACTGACCCGAGATGGTTGCCACATAATTCAGGGTTGCGTTTGTGGGTGACATTATATGACGTTACAAGTGTGTAGTCTAGTTTGCAAAAGATACATCGCGGGGTAATTATCGGATTTACCAAATATTTTTTTCGAGACCATTTCTAATAAAAAGAATAAGAATTTGTGGTTTATCAATATCATCAATCGAAAATGTTTGATGAGAACAACCCACATTTATCACCTGGACAACATTCGATACTACAACGGTTTTACCTTCAATATCCAGTTGTCCATCTCCGTCAATATCGCCATTCTTAATCATTTCTTCAACTTCCGCTTCTGTTAGTTTCTCGCCCATATTCATCATGACATACCGCAGTTCTTGTGAACTGATGTAACCATTACCATCCCTATCGAACACTTTAAAGGCTTCTCGTAGTTCGCTTTCATAATCTTCATCCTTAGATTTGTTTGCCATAAGTTGCAAGAATTCCGTAAAGTCAATGACATGGTTTCCTAGTGTGATGAAACGAAATAGAAAAGGAACATTCTAAACTATATGAAATATCGTTCGGGGTGATGTAAAAAGCAACTTTCACAATTAGGCTTAAGGCCAAGTAAAATTAAATAGTTGGTTAGCATCCCCGCCCGACCACTGAAAACGCTCCCGACCAAGAAAAATTTT
>JAOBYE010122670.1:0-19177 GCA_025403585.1 Parazoanthus swiftii | reverse complement strand
AATGCAAACTTAATAATATTTAGTGTGTTAGTAGACATGCTATGCAATAATGCACAAGGTGTTCCTAAACCGCTTCATTGAACACACTCGCAGCACTTCCCTTTTGAAAAAAACTGCTAGTAATAATGTAACACTCTAATTGGTTCGACCCAGGTACGTCGTATGATATCAGTCGTCGCTCCATAGTCGCTCTAGAGACGAACTCAATTGTTAAGTTAGGTTCGACACATGAGTAAAGCGGCGTTTGGATTGGGCCTAAGAAACCGGTTATATAATTTTTAAAAAGGTTTCAAACTTCCAGAACCGAAGGACGGGTTGGATTTGGTTTAAAGGGGTCGGAAGGGGTGGGGGTGTTGGGGAAGGGACAGCCAAAAAAGTGGGCCGAAAAAGTGGGCTAATCCTTAACAGGAACGTTAAAACATGCACTCTGGGACCTCTAGATGATACTCTCACTCGTTCTATAAGAACGTTCACTTTTTGCAGGATCTCAGCCTCAAATGTTCTTAAAAATGGTCTTGATAATTTTTGGAATAGCGTCTACTGCATATACACTTCAGTTCATACATGCACCAAAATGTCCTATTGCTTGTTTATCCAATTACACTGATCACTCACGAGACTTAGTAGCGACTTTCAGTTCCCATTTCAAAATGTATAGAAACATTTTTGTGTTCCTTTCTTAGCCTCAACCTGAGATAAAGTCTTTTCAAGTACTTAAAGGTCGGTATTTTTCAGCCTCAACTTTCTTATAAAAGGATTCTTTTAAGAGGTTAAGCGCAGTTTTCCAAAGGCGTTCCTTGAATAAACATACTCTCAACCCTACCTAAGCACACAAAAATATCTGACATATGACTCTATTAGTAGTGGGCTATTAGATATTCTTAAACACAACTGCTGCCAATAGGCGGGGGATTAAAAACTACACTGAAGTTTTCAGTACTATCTGCGGAACTATTTCTTACCGCCTGATGCCTGATCTTGAAGAGACGAGATGCTGATTTGTCCAGAGTCTTGTTCAGTCTTGACCCGATAGATGGCGTAATTAGCACAGAACAAGGCCATTTCGTCACTGAGGAAGGAGCGGTCTGAAACGTCTTTCATGGAAGTGATTGTCAGAGCTCGTACCCTGAGGTCGCGTCCCCGCGAAATTGACTGTCTTTGCTGCAGAAAAAGGTAGCAATTTTGTCGCACAACATAATCAGTACAAAATAATTCCACAGAAATCAGGATTATGATTATATGTATATATGTATATACACACGCCGTACGAATGAGTCCTTCAAGGACGAAAGAGGTACTGCCTGCAGATTGAGCCTAAATATATTTCCCAAACATACATACACACACACACACACACACACATACATACATACATACATACATACATACATGCATACACACACATACATATATATACACACATACATACATACATAAATACATACATACACACATACACACACACATACATACATACATACATACATACACACATACACACATACATACATACATACATACATATATACATACATACATACATGCGTACATGCATACACACACATACATATGTATACACACATACATACGAATGTTTTTATTTTTACTCTTGTCTATTAACACGTTTTTATCCCATTATTTACTACATTCAGATCTTAGAGGTAAATAGGTCCGTATTTTAAATCCTGTGTTGTATACCTCCAGTTCTTATTATAGTTCATATTGTAAATAGGTAGACAGATAGATAGATAGGTAGTCCAATTTTAACCTTGTAAATTTTTTTTACCTATTTGAGGCCCACTAGTTATTCAGTTTTACTGTTGTGTTACTCTCATTAAATAAAGTTATTATTATTATACAAACAAACATACATACATACATACATTCATACATACATACATACATTCATACATACATACATACATTCATACATACATACATACATACATACATACATACATACACACACACATACATATAAACACGCTGATGAGCGTGAAACTCGAGTTACTAGCAAAGTTTTAAAGTCCTTTATAGTTTGACTGCTCCATCATATTTTAAATTTTAAATTTTACATGTTTTTATCCCGCTCTACGAAAGTATCGAGCACTTTAGACGCCAGTGTCAGCTCCATTTTAAAGTACATACAAACATACATACACCTGTACATACATACATACATGCATGCATGCATGCATACATACACATACATACATACAAACATACATACGTACGTACGTACGTACGTACAAACATACATTCATACATACATGAAGATTGCTACATCTTTACAGATGAAAGCCGTTTCAGCAACCCTTGCGACTGTGAGCTCTCAAGTGGCTCTTAAGTCCGGAAGCGCTTTTGCAAGACCTGGAGCAGATATGGCAGACAAATTCTAACGAATTGTTGGGATAGATTGGATTGGGTTGTTGAATTTGATCTTTATGAACAGCCAAGTGCTTCTTTAGTCCTGGTGCGGAATTGCAGACCTTATTGCATAGGAAACAGGTGTGGCCCTGAGGCCGAGGGGGAAAACTTGGACAAATGACATGAGCTTGAGGACTTGCATGTGATTTGATATGGTTGACATATCCAGCCTTACTAAGCAGGGCACGACCACATGTACATAGATACATGCATGCATGCATGCATACATACATACATACATACATACATACATACATACATACATACATACACACACATACATACAAACGTACGTAAATACATACATACGTACTACATACATACTACATACATACATTCATTGCATCCTTTCTTACCATTTTTCAATTTTGAAAAACTATTACGTCGGCTGGACGCACATCAAAGTTGCCCTCCGCACTGACTCGTGCGGCACGATTTTGTAGTTTCTGTAAATGATCTCTTAACGTCTTACCGCACGTGCCCCATAGGGGCGAACAGTAGTCCACATACGGTTGGACGAGAGATTTGTAGTTCCTCGGGAGAACATTGTTGGACAAAGGGTCTGACTCTTCTTATTGCGTCGATTCCAAAGCAGATTTTTTTTAGATGTTTTGAATAAAACTTTTGAAATCTAGTCTATTGTCTACTTGGACACCTGGGCATGTGCGGGATTCTATGTCTTCGATGACATTACTGCCTAGCTTTACCGAGCCTGCCATAACTCCGGCATTGGCACTCAAGTGATAGTTAGACTCTACAGTCAATATTTTGGATTTTGCTGAATGGGACGGCAACTTATTGGCTATGGGCCAGTCCCTTGGATTTTCAAGATCGGAATTCAACGCATCAATGGCAGCCGGTGTATCAGCGGATCTATCGGTGTCTATCAAAGTCTGACTCAGTTTCTCGCAAAAACAGCTAACTTCAAACCATTATAATTTTTGGTTTGCCTGCTCCAAAACTGATGCGAATATTTTCATAAGACATCGAGCGGACAGTTAATTTTTCATTATCTTGCTCGATTATGCATGAGTTTGCCCATATATCCCGAGTCAAATCCGAGTCTGAGTCAAATCCAAATCCAAGTCCGAGTCAAAGTACCGAGTCACTGGTCAGCGGACTTCTTTCAACCGGAGAGTTTAGCTTGTAGGACCAGCAGGATCTTGAACTTTTCAAAAAAATTTAAAGATATTAAAAAATATTAATTTAAAAAAGCATTATAGAAAATCCAACTGTCCGAATTTGTCTTGCATGAGATGACAGATCGTTTGATTCATCAAATAAAGATAAACAAGAAAAACTAAATACTGCAAACAATCTGCTGTATTGTTTGACACTCCAGGTTTGAATGAGCACACACTCATCAAGCACAAACGAGAAATAAGTTACCAAAATGACCCACTAAAATGTCCCTCGCTCTTCCGGCGCAGTTTCTGCGATTCTTCCTGCATCAGTAACTAGTTGTGATGTCCTTCACGGAAATCCAAATCAGAAGTCTTTACTAGTAATTATTATGTTGTTCAGCAATGTTTTGTTTCATTCCGGCGTGCATCAGAATCAAACAATCTGTAGTCTCATGCAGACAAATCAAAATTGGATATTCCTTAACTTTTTTTTAATTTAGTATTTTTTAATACATTTTAATGTTTTTAGTATTTTTTCAAGGTCCTGCAAACTAAAATCTAAACCCTCCAGTTGAAAGCGGTTCACTGACCAATGACTTAGTACTTTGACTCGGACTCGGATTTGACTCGGGATATGGATTTACTCGATTATGCATTTTGGTTTACAATTTCCTTTACTACCCCTCCCCTCCGGCCCTAGCTCTCCCGCAAAACCAACATGGTCCCTAAGACCTTGACTGCTCGTTAGATAATCAGTCTCCGTGCTAAAAAACAGTTGATAAGAACTGCATTGCTCACCAATATTTCTCCTGCCTTAAATACTTGCTTTAACCAATTCTGAACCTTTTTCTCTTACGTCTCGTGAACCACAACTGATTATTGCCATGGAATTTCTAGAACCCTTGTTGTGTTAGAGAATCTTTGAACAACATAAACGCTTGTTTTTGCGATTGGAATAGACTGGAAACTGGTACAACTATGTTTTTAAGCAGAACTTACTTTGATAAAATATCTCCATCTGTCTTTTTATCGTGAGAATTGATTACTATCTTACCATGCTCATGAACTTCACAAGTTTATCCGGGGCAGGAACCTTCTTATCAAGGGGCATTAGCAGACAGGTCTTTTCGTCTGGATCACGCAGCATCGTCAAGTTCTACGAACAAGGAAGTTGGATTGAAGACTAATAGAGCTATGAAACTCATAACAACTGCTATTCTAGTCTATAGTGAAGAAAGAGAAAGTAAAACACGAAACTTCGAATAGCTTCAACCAACACAAAACCACTAAACAGCACAATACGACACAATGCAGTGTTTTTAAAGGGCCAAGAACAGCACTCCTGTTAATCACCCTGGTGTGTGCTCTGGGAGGCAACCTCCATGCAGAGAAAATGGTCATTAAAACAGCATTTTTGCATTTTCATAATACTTTGAAGCAAAGCAGAATGACTCGGCTATCCAACTCAAGATATTTACTACTGAACTGAATGATTTTAACACAAATGCGATTGAGATTTCCATTCCGCCTTACGTAAGCTCGTTCATAATTCCTTTCCAAACGTTGTACAAATTGTAGCAAGTACCCTCTACTTCAATGTATCATTAATTGATTACTAATTACCAAACATAAGGCATTCAGCCTGAGTGTAGCCTCTTTGCTAACATAAAGTATTGTAACACAACACATACTACGCCATACTGTATCGCATTATCCTGCGATAAGGCCTTGTTGAGGGAAAAGCAAACGAAAGAAAAAGGCCCGAGGAGTTAGTGAGGTATTACCTGTGGCATATTACCACATGTTAACACCCCATCATAACTATGACATACCTTCTTAAACCTTGCTATGCTGTACGCTACTAACGTTCCCCTACTATACAAGACTGTACCATTTTATAACATACTTTTAAAACCCGTGTACAAGAACCATCAGTTTCCCAATTCAGCGCAAAGGGTTCTCATTTTAATTGTGAGCTGCCGAAAATCAGGTTGTTTAGGTTCTGAACTCGGTTGTTACGCTTTAAAGGGAAAAGGTCCTGACACTGATTGGACAACTATGTTGGCCACACTCCTTTATCTGAAAATTGTACAGTAATACTGTGCTTCTTATAAACCAGTTAACCGCGATTAACATCAAAAAAGGGTTAAACTGACTTAAAACTAGTAGAAAACTGTTGGAATGAACTTTAAGTAGTAAAAACTACAGTTTCACGGGGAAAAGGAAGAAAATTAGATTTTGAGAAAACTTTAGGAAAAAATTCATTGACACGTCACTCAAAAACTGGTTGCCTTGGAAACACGTGGGTAGAACAATACAAATTGTTCCTTAATCAGTTCAAGGAAAAGGGGTTTGAAATTGGAGCGGGGACTTTCCGACCTAAACAGCACAATACGACACTCCAGGTTTGAATGAGCACACACTCATCAAGCACAAACGAGAAATAAGTTACCAACCCTCCCCCCCCCCATCCGTGTAGGAGAGGGTTGAGCAAACACAGACCTTGCTCTGGTTCATATTATTTAAACCGCACACAAAAAATGCAGTAGCCCTTTATACATTTAATGCCACCCATCATTTCAAAGTTAAACATGTTACAAATGCTCGTGGTCACCTGGGTTTTTAAAAAAAAAAAAAAAAACTAATTCAACAGATTTTCCAAGTAAGCAGGGAGGTATAAATGCCAACTCTAGACTGCAGGTTCTAGGATATGTAACCCACTAGGCTCTATATAACAGACGGTTTTTACTGTGCCATTCCATACTACACCACTTCCCCCACCTTTTATACCACCGCACACCTCGGTAGTGTCACACTTCTATTCTGCTTTCCTTTTCTTAATTCAAAAATTACCTTTTTGAAGTCGTACATCACTTCTGTCTTTGCTACATTGTTATGAGCCGGAACTTTAACTACCGCAGTTCGCTTTATCTGGTCAACTTCCATTGTTTCGGTGAACACAACTCCTTCCTCTTTGATGCGAAGTCTGTAATTGGTGACCTTGTTGTAAATGAGATAATTGTAATAATGAATGAGCTGGGTTTATTTTAAAAAGAACATAGCTTGGGTTCTAACAGCCGGGCTTTATGAAAAGATTATATAGAGAAAATGTTTAGGCTCAGTCCAACAAGTAGACGTCCTTGTATTAGTGTAATAGATTTTGACATTTGTTTGTTATCGGAAGTCGATAACAGTTAACTGCCTTATTTCCGGTAGTGCGTGACTACAATAATTTCGAAGAGAATTGGAGGAATTTATAAAAAAATGGCTTAATGTTTGCACGTTTCGAAATCTTTAAGTATGGAGCCCCACAAGGGACACGCAAACGTTAAAGTTATTAATGACGAAAAAATTAAAGTTGCGAATGTCGAAATCATTTTAAAAAGTTACGGGCCAATAGGCAGCTTGCTGTAGTTTCATTTGCCATTTTGTTGTCAATTTGTTGCCATTGCAGATCATTTGGCTCGCAGGCTCACCGCACGTGTCAAGCTGTCAAAGATGACAGCTTCGAGCGAGAGAATCTTTATTAGATTACAGAGGTACTTAATGCGTCTCTGATTCTTTGTTGTATCATTTTACCTAGGCCTAGTACAAGCGTGAGCAAAGTTTTTCCTGTGTCTTTGTAAAGCGGCTAAGAGTTTGAACAGTCATGAAGAGATGATTGAAGTGTTTACTGACATGATTGTCATGTCACGATAACGATCGCTGAGTTAGAACTTTTTCTATCTCAGCGATCGCGATCGCTGATGATCGCTGACGATCGCCCGATCGCTGAAAAGTGTTTCCATATAATCGCTGACGATCGCTGGCAGCATTTTCAGCGATCCGGCGATCGTGAGCGATTATATGGAAACCAGGCTTTACTCTAGCTGAGAGCGCTTCAAGTGTGACTTGTTTTCTAATAAACAGCGATGGCAACCGCGGTAGGATAAAAACAGAAACTAAGTTAACTTTTTCGATCAGTAGTTAAATCTAAACTTTAGTTGTCTGTTTAGTTGACAGATCACATGCACGATTTTAATTCGGTTCTGCCGTCACTTGTGTAATTTTAAACCACCCCAGTCAGAGTTTCGCCTATAGACTTTGATTATGAGCGCGCCTGTTTAGCTGTTAACGCCACCTCTAAATAGATTTATACACTTCGGTTTTTAATATAAGTTGGATTGTTGACAACAAACTCTGCTGTTCCAAAAACATCAAGGTATGTAAAATGTATCCAGACTTCGTACAGCCACATCTGGAACGCCTATTAACAAAAGTTATTTTATCTGTTGTTCGCGTTTACTATTGTTGGGGAATATAGTAAAATTGATTTTAAAATCGGGCAGATTCTTGATTATAATTGGCCGAAATTATTAACGCAATGAGTGAAAATGTTATAGAACTGACCGAAATCAGTATTGTAGCACTGGCTAAAAAGTATGAAGCACTGACTGTGAATTTTATAGAACTGACTGAAAAAGTTGTAAGACTAATTGAAAATAGTGCTTGGTCAGTTGACAGGAATTTTGCCGGAACGCTTTTTAAAATATTAATGTAAGATGTTTATTTACAAGAATGGTTTTCAACCTAATGGAATTTGCAATGAATGCAATTATTGACGGACGGACTGCAATTTTACAGTGAATGAGATGTACTATATTGTTTTTTGATCAAATGACTGGAAAACCTTGATGAACCTGAATCAGTGAACTGTCACTTTACAATGCGATAGTCAAACTACACGAAAGAATAACGCAGTGCTTCGCACTGGCTGTTACAAAACTGTTGTCAAACTGGCAGAAAATTTTATAAAACTGACACAAAATAGTAAAGCACTGATTAAAAATGTCATAGAACCGACTGACCGGAAATATTTTAGCACAGACTGAAAATCAGTACTGTACTGTAGAACTGACCAAAAACTCTGTAGAACTGACTGAAAATATTGATACACTGACTGAAAATGTTGTAAAACGGACTGAAAATATGGTATACTATTGGTTTTAATCAACAAAAGTTGGTATGGGATGTTTTCTGCCGTAAGGTTTGGTGAAAAGCTGACGTTTTGAGCGTTTGCCCTTCGTCAGAGCAAAACTATGGTAGAACTGACTGAAATGTTTTGTTTATTTCATAGGACAAACTGAACGAGCTGATTCTGACTAGCGCCGACTGGCAATTTTACCGCAAACTGATTAAACTGAAGTTTCGAACTAAATAATACTGAAGTGGATTAAGTCAGCGAGTGGTAGTACATTTTAAAATACACTGATGATAGATGACGAGTTCTTCCCAATGAAATCTAAATTGAACTAAAAAGTCCGCTGCCTAAAAAATTACTAAGACTGATGCACAATTGATTGAGTTTGTGCACTGAATCAAAACGTTTAATACGCGACTGACTGAAAACTAACTTGTTGCTGAACACGCGATATATGATCGATTTACTTGAGTGACTTGTTTTTTTTAAAAACGAACCAAGTAAAACTGAAAAACTTTGACTGAAAGGTCAACACGCCATGCCTCATTACGTTTCTAATGGTCAGAGTATTTTGCTGATTTTCGCTGGTAACTCGACAGTCTTTTCTAGCTTTTTCTTTTTTTTAAAGCTGCAGCGTTCAAAGTGAACCAATAAAACTTAACTTTGAACACAGACAGAGTTTTTTTTTTTTCTGCGAGGTGTAGTTGCTGAATCAGGGACTTTTAGAAGCTACGGCTACGGCTCAGACAACGTCTACTGAAAACCAAGTTTCTGTTTTTCTCTTTTCTTTCATTTGCCAGCAATTCTTCCTTATTGTCTTTTTATGAAAGAGTGGCAATCGACCGAGTTGCAGACGCTGGTTGCTAAACATAACTAACATCACTGAAAAAATGTTTATTCACCTTTAACGTTATCCAGAAACCCAAAAGGCATTGTAAATGATTTTAGTTGTAACTTCGGACTCGACGGTGGCCAGCTGGTCAGATTGGTGCATGTTCACGTGCAGCGAACTGTCTTCGTCAATCAAGCCTTCTGTTTTGCGCCTTAGTCGCAACCGTAGCCGTACTATCACACAGCTTCACAGCTGTGAAACAGGACGCCTTTTGTCTCGTTTTATGCGTGAATGGCCGGAGGTGATTATCATTTAGGCAATCACAGCACGCGAAAGGCACAATTACTGGTTTGTTTATACTGATTATTTCTCTTCGCTTTTCAGAAACATAATGATAATTATTTTAGTTCTTCAAAACAGACAGTAGAACACTTACCCGTTCTTGTTTTGTAGCAACAGCCAACTCACTCGCTGACAAAACAATGGCCAAAACCCAAATCTACAAAAAAACACATGGTGATTTATCAAAGCAGATGGATTTTGTGGGAAACAAAGGGGTCTAAGAATAGGACCATAACGAGCCCTCAATTGAAACTTACTTTGTTCATTTTCACACAGATGGTTTGTTTGTTGTTCAGTGGTCTCCGCAGCCTTCAGGTTCGATTTTCTTAATGTTGTTGAATAAAAGTGCGTTTTTATAACGCCAAAAGGTTTGTCTTCCGCATTCGATTTTGTTACAGAATTAAATTAAAATAAATTAAAACATGTTCATTCCTGGTTTTAGAATTATCGGATCAAAGTTCACGTAAACATTCTATTATGCAGCAAAACAGGAACTTGTAGTATTAATGAAAATGAATCAATACTGCGCTATGTGTTTTCTTGACGCATTTTGTTGTTGTATTAAATTAGTATAATTTTCGGATAAGTTTTTTCTATTAATATTTCTTGTTAAAACAACACTCAAAGTTCTACGGAATTTTGAAACACTAAATCGGATTCAACTTTAGACTAATACAGTCGTTGTGAACATTTTCACAATCAAATATTTCTAGTTTTAAACTATGGGTAATATAACCTATCCCTTCGCCAATAAAAAATAATAAACGAACAAAACGATGAGCGGTAACCATGCTTGACAAATGCCCGCGTGGTCCACTAATTATGCTACGCTCTATTTCAGTGTTGGTGAAATAGAAACTACAACTAGATTAGTTGCCGTTTACACTCTTTTGCAGGTCCTTTTCAGTATAAGAACTTTTTTTTAAAAATTATTGAGCCGAGGATGCACAACGCTAGGACAGAACGCTCTTTCATTCTTGAGCTTTTTATGCCCGGCTGAGAGGGTCTCCCTCGAAGCCGTTCTTTCTGGTCGTGATGGAATGCTCTGTCCCAGAAACGAAGGTTCCTAAAACATTCTTAAGTTAGATGTTGTAACATTACAATAAAATGTTACACAATGTGGTACAACACATACTACGTGAAACAAAGAGTTCAGTTCCGAGAAGCAAATCACGCATTTCCTAAACATTCGCGACAGTAAAATTCGTGTTTGTAAATATGAAGGGGGAGAGGCTAGCTGGGTCGGGGACAAGATGGCAGCGTCTGCCTTAGCTTAAGATCGACCAAATTGTTGTCGTGTTTGTGACATTTTTGTGTTTCTTTTGTTTCGTAAAGTTTTTCTATATATAGCAGAAAGACAGCTGCTTCAAGTCTACTCGCTGCAGAGCAACTGTCAAGTATTTTAGAAAAAAAAATCGAACAGAAGTTGGCTCTACTGGATGCAACAGTAGTCGAGCTGAGAAAGTCGCTCGGTGAGGGGATTAGACACTCGAAGTCCATCGGCACGAAGTATATATGATGGGATGCTTAAGAAAATAAAAAATGCCGGTGACGAAAGATAAGCGTTCTGGACTGAAAATAGGACCCTGGAAATAGCAGTCAAAACTCTTAAACAGCAGAATCTTTCACTTGATAAGCAGCTTCGCACACACCTCGAAGACAGAAACAAGAAATATCAATTAGATCGCAGGGAATGCTTCAAAATAAGAGGAATCCCACCATCTAAAAAAACCAACGGAGAAAAACACCGGCGAAGTCCTTAAACAGGTAAATAAACTGGTTGATGCAAGTGATCAGCATATTTTTGTAAGAAACGGTCTTAATTCTCAAAAGAAGTCCTTCAGGGGCTAGCGCTACAGTTTCGGTTATGAAATTTACAAGGAGAATTGTAAAAGAGCATTTTACAAGGAGAAATGTATAAAGAGCAAATGTACATGTTATTGTACCGGGCCAGGAGGAAACCAAGTAGAAAAACAACTGCACGATTTGTGTGTTGATATATTTGGAAGAGAGTCTTACGTAGGTCAAGGTCTTTTCAAGCCTTCTTTGCTGTCAAGAAAGACCTAGAAAACAAGTTTATATATGGACCCATAAAGACAAAACTGTCCTACGGGAAGACAAGGAGTCCTCATTGATCCACATCAAATGCAAGGCTGATCTCGAAGAACTCAAAACCAATGGATTAATCCAGGCTAGATATTACAAGCTCTCTTTCGCAAACAACTTTGATGTTGCCTAACTATACTTTGTATAGTGGTCTGCTCTAAGTGCTCAAACTGTGATGGTAGCATTGCCTGACAAGCCTCAGCCAAGGTTGTTGAATTATCACAGTCTTCCGAGATGTAAGTATTTCTTCCATGTTGGGACTAATTCCTCAGTCTTCCTAAATCTTACTATGTGACATTTCACCCGCCTCATAAAAAAATATAAATGTTTAGTATAAATTAGAAGACTAAAGAAAAAAATTAAAAGAATGTTTTTCATTAAATAACTGGGAATCACCATTGATTTTACTGAGTTCAAGTTTTGAAATGCATGTTGATTGTGCCGTAAAAAGATTAATAGAAAAGTATGAATCCTCAGCAAGACTCGTTGTTATGTTACAAAAGAATTTATACATAGTTTGATCTATGCCCTAGGTCTATTATTTCCTTATACATGGTTTGATCACCTGGGGAAATTCTTATGAAACTACAATCAAACCAAAAATGGGCAGTTCGTATGACACAGTTCTCTAGTTTTGATCAAACACTCTAGCCCTCTATTTGAATCTCTAGAAATAATCACATTTTGTGGTCTTTTTAGTGCCATCTTCACATACAAGTTTCTTAATAAGTAGATTCCTTCTTCGTTCTAGTCCTTTTTCACAAAGGTAGATAAAATTCATAAAGATTTAACAGAAAACATGCTGCATTAAACAGCCGTATTATCTTCCCAAAGCTAGAACAAATTATGGCAATTTTATTGTTCAGTTTCAAGGTCCTGTAGTTCAGAATGCAATAGATGCTGGTATATTAAGTACTCATCTATTTCATCATTTAAAAGAAAACTAAAGCAGAACTTTATTGAAAGCTACTAGTTTCTATCTCTTTATAAATGAGATAATACCTCTGTTTTGCAATGCTCTACTATACAATATATGCAATCTAATTATTATGCTAAAGTAAATAAAGTAAAAAAAAAAACCACTTTTTTTCTGGTACCATATACTGCATCTCTGTGTGTGAGTAGGTGTGGGTGTTAATGTGTGGAAATGGCGGTGTATGTGTGCCTGACCAAAATTGTGAAAGACACAAATGCAGTATATAAACTGACAACTTGGCATTTTACCCTTAGATTGGTTCGGGTTGCCAGCACTCCCAGCTCTATCATAAAATCATGTTTTAAATGTAAATATATATTTAAGATGAAGGAAAAAAGAAAAATGTTCTTATAGAAAAAACTGTTGTTGTCAGAGTTCAGGTTAAATATGTGGGCATCTCAAACTCAGAGAATAAATTTCTAGTTGTTAAAAACGCTGCCTTAAAAATTAGTTTGGTCTCCAAAATATTTTTAAGAGTTGAACTGTCATTTAAAGACTCGAAATAGGGGAACTGATTTGTCCTTCCTTTTCAATGAAACGTGTTATCGTTTCACTCGAGTGGTCGACTGTTTACAACTAATCTTCTACGACAAGCGCTTCCATCGATTAAGATAATGTATTAATCAAAACTAAACCGTTTTGGCTTTGACCTTCTGGTCGATGAGACTGTTGATAGTATTGTTCAAACTTATCGTGTTTTCTCAAGTTTGTTATTACCATGTAGCAAAAACAATGAATGCAATCGACCCAAACAGGAAATGGAATAATAATACGTTTTTGTGCATACTTTGCTGTCGAAAGTCTAAGCGTTTTTTAAAAAGTACTGCATGACTGTAAAGTCATTTGTGGTTTTCATGTAAAAACAGTTTCATAAAAGTCTGTAAGTTCCTACCATAATCACAGCAAATAGTTAACAAAATTGTGCTGAATCCACCTACGGTAAAGCAGCATTTATTAAATCTGCAGTTAGAATCAGACCTAATTAATCAGTTAAATGTCGTGCGACTTCAGTCCATCGACCCAGTCGGTACATGTGTGTTCTCCACCAGCTATCAGGACAGTCAGTCAGGTAGCCGCGAAAATATTTTGGCGTTACTAAAACGATTTTCTAGAACACTGAATTAACGCGAGCATTTCCTTTAAAGCTATATTTCATAGAAACCGAATAGCTAACAGCAAAGCCAAAAGTGGAAGCGTGACGTCTCATGGCCAACAGGTAACTTGGATATGAAAATATAAAGGGAGCAAAACTAATTTAAGATTTGACTTAAAAATTTAAGGTATTAAAGTGAAACAAACGAGATGTTCGTCTCTAGCAATCGATACAGTACTATTGCGCAACCCCTTTTGCACCGACTTCACGCTTTTTTATACGAACAAACTTTATAAGAACACCCAGGCTGAGATTTGGCCAAAAGTTTGGAGCAAACTAAAAACAAACTCAGACTGAAGTTTGTAACTTCGGTATTTTACTAAATGAAAGTCCACGGATAACATTTTAAACTTCACGATTACGGAAGTATCAACTTTGTGCTAGACATAACGTTCGCTTAACACCTGATGCATATATATTTCGTTTATAATAACATACATGAAAAGTTACTCGATTCTGATTGGCTGAGAGCAGTGCAGTTGAAGAGTAACACCAGTGCAAAAATTGCAATGCAAGTGCAAAAAGAGTAACACAAATCAAAATTCTGGGATATGATTGGCTGAAAGACAATATCAGATTTGTTTATTTATTTATTTATTTATTTATTTATTTATTTATTTATTTATTTATTTATTTATTTATTAGCTAATAATCTCACGTAAAATGATGGCGAAATTTTGTGCGGAAACTCTGAAAATTTTCAATTTTTCGAGAAAGAAAAATAGCCTATTAAAATGAACAAAAATTTATTTTGGCGACTGACAATATTGGAATACAACTGCGAAATGGTACAAGAAAGTCAACACCTCCAAAAGTACAACGTTTTGTTACAGTGGATGGAGTATTGTTTTGAAAATGGAGGAACACGAACCGGCCGAGTTGAATAGACCACTCGAGCGGAGCAGCGGGAACGATTATGAGCCTCACCGAGAAACAACCATCCACAGAGGAAAATACCTGTATCCAGAGAAATCCATGGCCAACAATTAAAGGACCCACTGCTCTTCAAACCCAGCTTCGCTTCTTCAACCGCTGTCAGCGCGAATGTCACTCAAAGACATCCGATGGCCAGTTCATCCACATTTGTATTGAATCAAAGTTCCATGACTGTATCACTCAATCCGAAAACGATGGGAACTGAAGGCCAGAATCTGTTGAACACTTCTTAAAACTGTAAAGTTTCCTTCAATTTCTTCAAAGAGTCTTCAAGGGCACGAGGCGAATCTGCCAAGCGTCGTCGGTACCACATCTAAAGCGATTTTAAAAGACATTGGTTAATCAGAGACTTTTTCAAACCTTTTTGCCTTGTTGTGGTGTAAAATAGCTCGCAGATTTATTGTGAATGTTGTGAGTTATCACACTGTAAACGTTACTTCGTGATTAGTACAAAATGGACGAACCGCTTTGAGTATTATGAACTATTTCTCATCAGCCAGTCTCAACAATTAGAAAACAAAGTGACACGCGCCAAATATTCACTTCCGCTACGCGAATTTTTTTCATAAATAAGTAATCACACGACTTATCTTGGCGTTCAATTTGAAATTAATTTGCACTTGTGATTATTTCAAAAAGTTCAAATTCAACTCGCCCTGCTTGCTCGTTAAATTTTGATACTTTTTGAAAAACTCACTCGTGCAAATTAATTCCAAACTGCACTCGAAGTCGTATGATTACCTCTACAAAACGGCTCAATTTTTCGCGTGAAGTACATAGAGCAATGATCGCAATGATACACATGCGTTAACAATGTGCAATGGTATCCATGCTGCATTTTACTCCATTTTTTCCTTCATCCTGTCCAGTGTGTGAAATAATCTGGAAATAAGAACAATTAAAGAACAATTTGAGGCTGAAGTCGCCCAAAAATGAAGAACAATTCAGCCAAAACTTACTGGTTCTTGTGTTAACAGACGTATATGGGAGCACAGCTATAATACAGTGTTATCAGTCACCGATATATTATTGACAAACTGGTGTGATATAGAGATGGCGGTTCTGTACTTTAAATTACTACTGAAAACGGACACAAAATGTGTTTCTTAAAATTTGTTTTAACGAAACGTTTTCCTTGTCTTGTTTTTATCTTTCAATCTGCAGAAGTGTTTCCTTAGTTTACGTGATACGAATAATAAATAAAATATTTTATTTGCTGTTAACTTGTCCCGCATGAGGCGACGATTTATAGATTCTGCATTCAAAATCTGATTTCGTAGCCGATTACAAAATTTGCTTTTGAACGATTGGTGCCGGAGAATGTATTTTTTAAACATTTTAAAATTAGACGATGTAACACTTTCAATAAAATGTGACACTTGTTACCGTCATACAAGAGACAAAGAATTCAGTTTGGGGAGGCAACGCCTGCGCATATACACCAAAACTTCATGGGTTATTGAGCGGGACCAAGGTTGTTTCAGGTTCAAATACCTAGGCATCGCAAAATCAGACAATGAGCTCAAATAATACCGTTTTTAATTTGTTTCTAGTTGTTGAAAAAGTCTTTAACAATTTATTCTCCTAATTTTATAAGCGGTAACTGTCACTGAAAGTTTTGAAATAGGAGAAAGAGGTCATTTCCTAATTGAAATGTCAACTGCCGCCTCAACAAGTTAATAGCAACGGTTTTTGATTTTTCAATTAAAAAACTTGAGTAGCTGATTGTTCTTCCTAGCCAATGAAACGTGTACTCGTGTTAGCCGAATGGACAGTTTGCCACTACTTCTAATCAAATGGAAATATTTTCTACGACATCCGCTTCCATTGACTTTGACCTTCTATTCGACGAGGCTGTTGATACCATTGTTCAAACTTATCATGTTTTCTCAAGTTTGTCATTACCTTAAAGCTAAAACAATGGAATCGATGCAAACAGGAAAGAAATACTGTAATGTTAATGTTTTTGCGCATAATTTGCTGTCGGAAGACCTAACATTGCTCACAGATCCCGAGTTCATTTCATGTGAAATCAGGCACAGTTTTAAACAGCCCTTCACTTTTTCGCCCGTAGCGCGCTACGGTTTAAATTGGACCCAACGAAAACTCAAAAAAATTTAGAATCTCACGAAACTGTTTGCGTTGGGATTAATTGAAATTGTACTTTTCTGGAGCTTGTTTTTAAAAACACCGTTGCAGTTTGAAATTAGAGCTCAAAGACAAATCAAAGCGCTGCACGGTGATTCGGCTCTTTTACCACAGTAAACTGCTCTAACCGCCTTGGTATATTTCCATAGATACATCAATATTTTCTTTCTTAGTGTCAAACAAAAACAGTTATAACACGAGATTTGCATCCAAATCAACTTTCACACTCCCACGAATAAGAACTAATTATGGAAAGTTAAACATAAGATTTACACGGGTGCAAGAGTATGGAATTCAATTTACCAACATACAAAACAACTTGGAAAAGACAAGTTCAAAAGGAAATTGAAAAGTCAATAATTTGCTGGAATCATACACTAAGCTTGATGCAAGCTAACATTGTAATATCAGCTTATTGGTTCCTCCGTTCTCCAATCACCTAACGATTGTATATTATTCAGTTGCCATTTCTCGTGTATTTGCCACCATTGTTCCATTTTATACCTTTAAGAATCTATGACCGTTTGATAGTCGCGTAAGATGCCGAGTTATTTCATTTGTGTTTAATACGCGTTTTATTTTCTCTACTCATATTTACATAATTTTCACTTGACCTTTTTTGCAATAAACATAAATCAGCTGTCTCCGTTTAGCCTCTGGCTACTACAGTTAGCTTGAAATATATATCCAGTTAAATTTTCCTTTTTCATTTTCTCAAACATTGCAACTACTGGTACTAATAAAAAATATTGTACTATACAGTATAATTTGTAGAACAGTAGAATTCACCGTGACAAGTGCTGGGTTTTGAAGTACCCAAGGTAAGATAGCCAATAGCGTAACAGATTTTGGCAGATACAGGAAATAAACATCATTGATTGCATAAATTACGTAGTCGCGCGGAGTACAAGCACATTCCGGAAAACAAAACAAACACACAAAAGTCCCGTACGACCGATCCAACACTGTTTAATTTCATGATCAAGAATAGCTGGTGAGCATTAGTTAACAGTAATTTAACTGATGATCAATACTACACGACAGTGCTAAAAATCAATATTTCAACGGGTTTGTTTTCAAACGGCGTCAAGCTAAAAATATAAACGCTTAAATCAAATGCGATTCTGCTGGTAAGAAATAAACACAACACTTCCCGTGCCTATGAGCACCACAGATCTAGACCTTTGTCATTTAGCTTTCAAATAGTTGCAACATCAACAGCGGACCTAACTTTAGATTGGTACAATCACAATGTCTGAAATGGTTAACAAACAATTCTATCAAAAGGAACTTCTTTCTTAAAAAGTAACTTGAACTGCCCAACAAGAAATACAGTCTTAAACTTGTAACTTTAACATTAACTCTTCAACTGTGGACAACCTCTCTGGACAAGAAAAAGTATATTTTCAATTACCGTAAGTCCAACAATTTTCCTGGCGACGGGCGAGTTCAGTTGGTGAATTCACATTTTGGCAGAATCCGTATAATACGGAAGAAGATAAAGAAATCATAGGTCGATTCTTTGCTTCCACATCAGTGTTGAATGCAATGTTCAGTTCAATAGCAAAAACAGAAAATTATAATATCAATGTATCAGATACATGTATTAGCGACCTCACAGGAGAGCTGGTAGTTGAAACCCTTCTTTTGATGGAAAAAGTTTCGTTTGAGGTAGCTCCTGATGATAAAGAAATTCTGCAAATGCAGGTCTCCGAGTAGATTATTGTCATGGCTGGGGATTATTCCATTTTTAGTCAGAAGAGCCCCCTATTGTATTTCCGGAATGGAGAGTCACATGAGTGATTCCAAGGTGTAGGCCCAAAGTTGAGGTGATACAAACAATTCCCAGGGGCAAGGAGGGGTTAATCTAAGGAGGTCCTTCATAGGGGGTTTTTAATTTAAATATGGAATAGTCCCTGAACAGAGAACAAATCATTGCCCAGTTTTCCTTGTATACTGTTCAATGTTTTGTGTTCAGCGTTATTAAAAACAGAATTCTAATTTCATCAATGAACAAATGCAAGCATTGGAGACCATTTACCTCTGATCATGAAATTGTTTTGATCTATAAAAAAACTTGTTCTCATCTTAAAATATGTTTATTGCTGCGAGCCGTAAGGCGAGCAGCAACACTATTCTTGACGGGCTTGGCACTTCCGGTCAGTTTTATTTT
>JAOBYE010122559.1:0-19177 GCA_025403585.1 Parazoanthus swiftii | reverse complement strand
ATTGGTAGGCGATCGGTCGAGGTAAATAATTTACAGCCTTATCTATGGTTTTATAATGAAAATCTATCATGACCTTAGTGATTTATCCCCCTCCCCCAGTACTAGTATTGTATATGAGAAACAACAGAAGTAAACTCAGTCCCTGAATGAAGAAGAACATGTGTGACATTTTGCGAAGATCTTAAGTAGCTGTGAGCCCCCAAAACATTGTTGTTGAGCCGGAGGAAAAGGAAAACTAGCAGTCGCATGCAGTCACCGCAGAAAATATTTTCCTTGGTGGCCCCATAAGTTTGTTCGCTTCATACCATGGGTTTTGTCCTCTGTCAAAAAAGAAATGTTTTTCTTCTATTCCTTCTAAGTTATATTTAAAGTCTTGGAAACAGATCTAGAGTCGTTTGAAAAGTAAAACTAATACTACTATGTAAGTAGGTAACTATTGTGCACCACTTCCGTCTTCCAACTAAACCGAGTAACCACGTGCAGTCAGAAACAAAACTTATTTAGTTAAAACCAGTAACTTATACCACGTTCACAGGCCCGTAGGCAGGGGGGTGCGCGGGGTGCGTACGCATCCCCCCTCCACGGACCCAAAAAGGTCCGCATTTGGAGGTTTAAACAGACGATGAAGAAGGACGAATCAGGTTTTTCGTAACAGTTGGTGCTACCGCAATTCGAGAAGACTAAAAAAACGGCCATTAGTGTGTTTGTCCCATAAATTTGGCTTTTAAGAGTCCACGTTTACGAAATTTGCACCCCCCGCAACAAAAATCCTGCCTCATACTAAACACTACACATGCATGATTACATTAAACTTGTTCGATTGGAAATATGTTGGTACTGTTACGTGTTTACAAAGAAGCAATTGAACACTGTAACGACAAAGCAACCTGTTCATACAGGTTTTACGCGTACTTGAACTGTCGAATTACTTTTTAAACATGATTCACTGGAGCTTGTTTAGTGAGTAGCGCGAAAGGGTCATTAGACTGTGCACTTCATTCCTTATTCCGATCTACGTGCTTGCAAAAGACTGCATAGGCCGCTTTCATAATATGCCTCATTGGCCATGAACAAAAACTTCGATGCGAGGCCAATAGGGCCAAAATACAGCAAATGTATGAAAATTAGAAGCTTGGCCTCGACTTGAAGTTATTGTTTTTTATCACTGGAGCAAATTATGAAAGTAGTATATTCGATTAAGGTACTCATCTTTTACTACAGCATAACAGCGCTTGCAAAAGGCTGACGGTTTTCTATAGTTTAAGCTATCTAAGTAGAGAGTGCCTAAGTTTAACCATTCCATGCTGAAAAAATAGACTGGTCGCTCCTAGTTTAACCCTTTCAGCCCAAGCCAGTTGATCGGTATGTAAATTATCCTTACTTTGTCCAAATACTGGCAAATAAGTCTTTTGGTAATAAGAATAAAGCAACTGATCATACACAGAAATTTATCAGAGATGAAAAACAAATTTCTCCAAATCTCTTTACAAGAAAACTATAGAGACAGTTTAGGAGAATTCAGCAATACGCCATATGGCGTATTTGGGGCTGAGAGGGTTAAGAAAGTGCCCAGTTGGTGATAAGTCTTTCTGATGAAACTTCAATAATGGGTTTCTTTACATATTTTGTTTTGCCTCAGCGAGAAATGGAGGGAACTCTTCGGGATGTGTGTTACTTGGCGAGCCGGCGTTGTGAACAGGAAAACACATTACCTGAGGACCGGGCAACTCGTACTGCCCCTTTCAAGAGAAGGTCCCAGAAGGTAACTTTCGCAGAATCGTTTGTTTTCTGTAGTGAAATGCTAGACTCGACACTACATGTACAAGGATTATGTGACTGTCTGCCCGTCTCCGGTTAAAAAAACGTTAGTTTTGTCTGTCTCTACACCTGTAGACTGAAACAAGAAAAGGAACTGATTTTTGTAAGGAATTTTTATATGAATTTTGTCACATCTTTTAATCGACGGCAGAACGGTTAAGTGGTCTAATAAACCCTTTCGTATCTCTTGGCAGAATGTCGAACTGGAGAAGGTGCTTCGTGGTTTGTGCAACTTTGCTTCGCGTCACTGCTGATGGAGAACTAGGGTCAAAAAACTCAAAGACAAGTGAGAACGACTCATTCTCATAAAAAGGCTGCAAACTGATAGTAGATATCATTATTCATTCAGGAAAAATGATTTATGTAGAGAAGAATGAAAAATAAATTGTAACTCGAATAACAAGCACTCTGGGATTACTAATAAATTGTTAATTATACATTACACGTTTTTTGTAAGATCAATGTTATTTGAACTGCATGAAGAATAATGAAGCCTCAGATCGGCATAAATTAAAGAAAAATTTGGGAGCCGTAACTCGGAGCCGTGACAAGACTTGTTATTTAATCCGAGTTAGTAATAAAACACCGTAGATTAGGCCACATTTTCATCTCGTGCCCAGGGCTTAAACCCAAGTGAGGTTGTGCACATTTTAGGGTTTTTGTTCAAACTACAACAATTTTATAAATTGCACAAACAAATGGCCAAGAAATGTAAGGGTGATGCAGTTTAGTTTGAGGTCTTCTCAGCCACTCTCAAAGTCCTTAGTAATAATGTAAAGGCAACTGTGTGTATAAAGTGTATCTTGAACTTGAACGAAGTTTTTAACATTCTGAAACCCATAGTTTTTGCCTCTGCCTCCGTAACCATCTTGCGTTGTTATCGCTGCGCAGAATATCATTATTGACTCGAGTTCAGTGCCCACGCGCATGCACTTTTGGTATCGGTTCACTAATTTTCCCTTTCCTTCTGCATAAAATGTTTTTTTAAAAAAAAAAAGTTTCAGTTTATCGAAAGTGAGTTGGAATAACAGGAAACACATTCGGGCTATCAGTCAGCTGTTTTCAGATAGATTACACACTAATTATCAGGAAGGAAGCCAAACAAAGTAAGGTATAAATGAAACTTGTTGACCAAAAATCATTATTTCTCAACTAAATCTTCCTACCTTTTTCTTTTTCTTTTCCTAAAATTGAAAAAACCCGATAACAATTCAGAATGAGAGAATCAAGAACAACAGTTCGATGAAATTATATAGGAGTTCTGTTAGCTTTAGTGTTCCGCTATAAGTCTGTCTCTAAACGATTTCGGCATACGTAGACGGAAACTCAATATGGTTTGAAATTTAATGACGATTAAAACTATAAACAAAATGAACACTACAATAGCCGTGTGGCCTTGCTGCCTTTTAATAGAAGTTGTTTACTCAGTTTTCAAGGGTTTACTTGAGCGATAAACTAAAGCCATTTACGTTACTTCAGAAGTATTGCACCGGTCTGGCTCGTCCGCCAAACCGCCCACAAAAATAATAATTCTTTTAAACTATTTAGCTTCACCTCCGGCCCTTTCGACGGTCTGTCTGTATTTCACAACTGACAAGCTTAGAATTGATCTTTGTAAACCAACTTGTTAAATTGCATTATTTTAGTGTAAGAACAATTTGCGGGCAGAGGCTAAGGGTTTTTCACTTTCATGTTTTTAGAGCGCCCTTCAGGCTCCTCGAATGCTGTTTAAATATTTTATATGCATATACCGGAAAACAGTAGACTGGACGCGCTTGTGCGATTGCCATTTATACGAAAGAAGTAGGACATAGTTTACATAAGACGCAAACTGCTCGTATAAATGGCACCAAAATCATTTTCGCGTCTAGCATCAGCCGTGTCTGGTGTAAGCAGCGGCTTATCCTTGACTACAGAGTTTCGAGCTGTTCTTATCTAACTTTGGACGTTAAACTGTTCGTATAAATGGACTGAAAATGTTGTTCGCGTCTTACATAAGACGTGATCATCAAATACGCATGTGCAAGTTTTGTTTTTGTTTTCTAGTCTCCTGAAGACAGGTTGCTTTTCACTCGGACGGAGTTCAAAAGTTGCAGCTGCAGAGCAAAGTCGAAGCCAGCCCCCAGTTCGAATACCAGAAAATGAGTCAACAGAAAGCCTCAGAGTACTACAAAGAAGAAAAATACGTGGACTTAAACTAAAGAAAAAACATTTCTCACGATATGCATGAAGTTATCAATGTTTGAACTCGAACTAAGACTTGAATCCCCGGGGGGGTACTCCCTATATTTGGATGGTAGGGGTGACCGTCGTATTTTTCAGGGTATAAAATCGACTATCTGGTATTTTTTAGGGTATTTTTGAGCAAAAATCGCACTCGGAAGAAAATTTGGTATTTTTTAGGGGTTATTTGAGCTAAAACGGTACGCTGAAGATAAATTCAGGTATTTTTTAGTGTGAATTTTTTTCCACTAGGTATTTTTTAGGGTAAAAATTCGAGCTTCCCGACGATCATCCCTACCCTTTTCACCCTGAAGTACCCCCCCCCGGGCTTGAATCATTTATACGAGTAGTTCGCGGGTTTGTATGTAAGCCGTAGTCGAATAAATGGATCAATTCGCACCTTATGTAAGCCACGGCTTATTTTCTCTCGTATAAACGGCTCTATTTACATTTTCGCTTTTGTTTTGCCATCCAGTTTCGCCTTTTGGCTTCCTCAGGGCTTGAACAAGTTGCACACAATTACCTCCAAACTCATATTGACCGCCTCGACTCATATTGACCGTTTCCCGTTCCGGGTTTTAGTAACGTCCGCCAAGGTCTTAGATTTAATTTTTTTAGTCATATGATAGGCAAGATAGAACTGTTTTGTTTGATAATTTTTATGAACATATTTATTCGTAGACTTTTTCTGTTTTATGAAAATAGATATGCAATGTGCTATTTTTTTTGTTTTAAAACATGTTTCTTTCTTTCCAAGCATATTGAGATACGTTATCAAACCGAGTGAAAATAAGTTAATGATAAATGATGATTATAGTGAAGTTCTTCAATTCGTATACAGTTGCTGTAAAAAAATCGTTATTTGTGAGCACTGCATGAGGCGTGTTATATAAATGATTTGATTTCTCTGCCACTCTCTCAAGCCAATAGAGAAATTCAATATTCTATCAAAGGTGTTCTTAGAAAACGTTGAGGTATTTTTAGTTGCATTCTGACGTCATTACCTCTCCCTTCAGAGGAAAGATTGCTTTGCTAAGGGGGGCGTCGACAAATCAAAAAAATTTAAATAACGTTCAATCGACGTTATCCTGAAACCCCCTTCACCTCCCCCGATAACGTCCATTCCATACTTTGTCAAGCTACTGTAAGTTTGTTTAATGCTAAAAAATTTGCCATAACGTCCACGACTAAACCTCTCCCCCCTTAACGTCCATTGGACGTTATTTAATTTTTTTTTGTTTGTCGACGCTCGCTAAGTGAGCAGAAAATCGTGCTTCAAACGTTTCACGTGGCACGTGAATACGTACGAGATTCCGTTTTTATGACGGAACTACGTACGTAGCGCAGCGATCAGTAAACAAAGAATAAATATAGAGTGTTTTCACGTGACGTCATGACCACCATATTGGTGCACATCTAACAGTAGAACATTAATCACCTTGTTCTCTTCCTTTTTATTGTTTTCACGCCTTTGTAGCAGTTTCAAAGGGTAGGTCAGTTGATTTAAACCTCAATTGATACTCTAGCTCAACCTCTCCTTACCAGACCCTAAGTAAAAGGGAACGATGATCTTCCTATTTGGAAGTCCAAGTTTTTATTAACAAAAGGTTGCAGTTATTCTAAAAGGTGTCCACCGTTTTTCTTGCAATATTGGTTCAACTTTTAAACCGTCATCTGGGCCCGGTTGTACGAAGAGTGAATAACTTATCCAGTGGATAAATCCCTTTCCAGCGGATAAAATTGGCGCGTTTATGATTTTGTTTGGATAACGAGCATAATTTATCCACTGGATAAAGCTATCCACTCTTCGTACAACCGGGCCCTGGTCGAAAGAGAAAACATTAAGGCTGTATTGGACTGTTGTTACTCCATTCACTGAAGAATAGCAGTATGTTGAACTAGCAGAAGATATGCAAGAACACGCGTCGACAAATTAGCTAAAGCGATCAACACTTTATTTGGAATGTTTGAAGAACGCAAGCAATGCATCAAGACAGACTGTCTACCAGTGTTCAAAGGTACTACAACTCTGAAAGATTGTACTGGAAAATTGTGATTCGTGTGCATTTAACTTTATATCAAGTAAGTTCAAGGAACAGTTCAGCTGTATACACGCATTAAAAGCTATTTACATCGTCTCTTCTCCTGAAAGATCTCAATAACTCGATAGTTAGTCTTAATAAAACCATGAAAGAAAACTTTCAAGTAACCATTTCTGTCCTTCGTAGTAATATAATGCGATCAGGTAAACGATGTAGATTAAGTGAAAAAGCCTTGCTGCGGCTTACTATTTCAATGATTGGCAATCTTTTGGTTTGTAATTGAAAAACACAGACATAACTTTTCAGTCAAACGTATTCATGTCAGACCTTTAACTGTAAGCGTTTCATTTCGTCTTTATCAGCACGACTGTTTGCAGAATGTTATAAGAAAAGTGTTTTAGACGGAATTTTTATACAGAGTTCGTATATTTTTACAATACTTATTCAAGGACTGTCCCTTCACAGAAACTAGCCTGAAGTCGAACAAATTACGATAAAATTTTAAAATAAAAAGATTTGTTTTCTAACTAGATAGTTGCGTTTAATTTTTAGGGTAAGAAAAGTCACAAGAGCAACGCAAACTCTACTGCAGACTCCAGTGCTATTTTCAAGGACCAAAGTCTACAAATCTCGAGGTTTTTCAAGAACTTGGAAAACAAATTCTGGGATTTTCAAGGAACGTACGAACCCTGTAAATAACTCATCGTTATCTTCCAGTCGTAAATTTCATATCGAATTCCTAAACGAACGATTCGACGGGAAGTTAAGTCAAAGACAAAGTGCTAAAATGTTGTGTTTGTTATTGGTCGCGCAATAAAGTGCTTGAAGACCAGAAGAACCATCTTATATTATAGCGGTCAACTTTAGTGTTTAAAAAATACGACAACCTTAAGTGCAAACAACAAAACTAAGAGTGAAAATTCTATGCTTAGAGTTCGCTCGAGTTATCAGTTCCAACAAGAACCAACGCCCATAAAAACCATGTTCAGTTAAACTCGCATTTTCTTTGGTCTCCTTTCGGCCCAAGCCGGTGACTCGGGTAAGGTTAGCGGTTGCTGACTGGGCTGTATCTTCACACTGGCGAATTTTCTGATAGGGTTTGACTTGTGGACGAGCTGTTTTCTCAAGCGAATTAAATTGACACGTTCCTCTTCCTCCCTTTCTTTTTCTCTCTGCCGTACTTCTTCTTCGACTGCCTTTTCCCTTTCTTGCTTTGCCATCTCATAAATTTCTCTTGCTTCTCGGCGCCTCTCCGTGTTCAGATTGAACTCTTCAAACTCGGTGGCAGGTTTAAGCGACTTCTTGGGCACAAATGGAGCATTGTACAGCACGTTACTTGAGTGGGCTTTGAATACAGCTTTCATTCTCTCATTTTTAAGTTCTTCTTGTACCTGCAGTTTCAACAGACAAGCATCCTTAACAACAATTCAGGGAACCATTGCACAGTAAAAATTGACTAGTTAAAATAACCATACATAATACTTAAAGTGTCGTTCATTAACCACATCCAATTGATGAGTTCTCGTTATCCTTTCAAAGACTTCAAACTGAACTTACTTCGCTCGTTCAGTTATGGTGGTCTTAGAAATGTATTATATAGTGCGATTTATCCCAAATTGTATCCGTACTCGTAGGTAGCTGATTACATTGACCTATACCAACTCGCATTGACTTTTGTTATCAAAAGAACAGCCTTGCAGTTTGAAAAAAACAAACACGTCCTACCTTGCCTATTGCTTTCGACGTATTTACGTTTCTTAAAGGCCAGGCCGTGTTACACGAGTCAACTGGCAACGACAATTTTCGGCGCAACAATGTTGCAACAATGTAAGGACTTTAAGGAACTGAATTCAAGAATTTTGGGGTACTGAATTCAAGAACTTTTAGGTTCTAAACTCGAGGACTTTTCTTTAACGAACAGATCACGATAAAACTTTCTCGCGTGAAAGAATCATTTTGTTGATATAACTGAGAAAAGCCGCTTGAGCAACTGAACATTTGCAAACTTCTATTAAAATACCTAGAATGAGGTTTCCCTTAACACAGGAAAACGATAGTAAAGTAGTACGAATAATAACCTACAAATGTCCACCCTTAAAATTTTTTGAAATACCTTTTGAATCCATTTTTCAGCTTTATCCGCGCCTTTGTAAACACACGACAGGTTGAAAGGGGTGGGTTCTGTCAACTGTTTGGAATTTGTTGACAGCTTTGGTGGAGAGAAGCTTGGCATGGGTTGAGCTTGGAACTCTCGGGCCTGCAATTTAACCGAAGCATGTACTTAAAACTTTTCAGGCGACATTGGAACATCAATCTGTTAACTCTTAACGTCCAGTGGAAGCTAAAAATAAAAGGCTGACCTCCTCTTTCTTAACTTACACGTTTTTTTCGTTGTGACGTCACGCAAGTGCAGCATGACGTTCAAATTTGATATCAAAATTGTGTTATACTTTATTGAAGTTCCGCCGTTCTTTAAAAACAACAGTTTTATGCATTTTTAGGAAAGTTTTTACGACGACCATGCACTCACTGCTTTGGTACAAATCTACCGTACAGGTTGGAAAAAGAGACGACAAGGTTCATAAGAAAATATTTTCGACCTTGGGAAAATTTTCATTCCTAGAGCAGGATCAAACTGTGTTTATGAAGCTTGTAGCGTAAAAAGCTCGAGAGCAGTTGGAGGCCAAAACGATTCAAATCGCGGTACCTTTTTCCCCACACAGTAGTCCTTATAAGAAGTGATCGGCCCCGCCCAAGGTGTCAACATACCGGGTAACCTTCATACGGTTGTACTTGTGAAAAACACAGCGGAAAGGCCCTCTACTTAAACTTTGAACGATTTTTTTTCCAGCACACTTTTCGTGCCGTATCCAATGTCCCCAATAAACGTGAGACGCAACGCTTTCAAAAGTGTTGTGTCACAAACTGGATAGGTTTTTGTGCCATGAAAACTGTTGCTGTTTACACTTTGTGTCGGCACGAAATAATGTCCGGTACAGTGAAACGAGGTCTAAGACGCCAGTCGAACATTTCAAAGACATTGTAATGATGACATGCAGTGCTAAAATGTTGCCGACACATTGAGTTGTTCCTTCAGCCAAACAAAACAAATCTCCAACATACTGAACGTAACGTTCGAGGATTACCCAGCAAAGAGAAGGCAGGAAATAGGAGAGGCTAGGGCGGGCAAAATAACATTTAGTGAGTGCATAGACTTTCTTAAAAGTAGAACTTAAGAGGTCTTAAGAGACTAACAAGCAATAGAATATTTAATAAGAGGTTGTACTGAGATTCATTACCGTGACACAAAAGAACAAGAGAGCAGTAAGACTTCAGTTCAGACAGTGACAGTTGGTGCGAATAATCAAGAATTTCGGACTCCAAGTTGTTCCCCTGGCTCTTAAAAAAGGATAACATACACTGGTATTTAACCCAAAGGATAATCTTACGTTATGTGCGCTGAGTTTGAAAGGGGCAATGCTCCCTCCCCACATTTGATTTATAGCTCAAAAACACACTAAGCCACAATAATTATTTGAATTTGTACCTTTTTTTCTTCTTCGTATACTGTTTGGATTTTTTCCACTTTCTTTTCAAGCATTTCTTTGTTTCTTGTCTCAAAGGAAAACGGTTTAACTTCAGATGCTTTATGTTTCAGTTCAGGCTTAAAAACTAGATGATCAAAGTCTGGGGCGGGGTTGGCTTTGAATGGCTCTGGCTTTGGTTCTTGAGCCTGGAAAGAACAATCAATAATTAGTGTGGATCAGACAGATCTTTCAGACGAGTCTTTTCACCTAATACCGAAAATTTCCAAATCTAAAGAGAACTCTGAATGTAAGCCCATTAACAAGTGCTTACCGGTATATTTGGAAGTTTATGGTATTTAGCAGGGCAACATTTGGAAAATTTTATGCAAAATAACCCTGTACATTGTTTATCCACTTAAAAAACAGATGTGGTTTTGATTCTCTGTCTCTATATCTGTGGCTGCCATTTGGAGCATAGGGCACCCACACATATTGTGTGATTCTGTGAGCCTGCATATGTCTGGTGCTATTGATGCAACTGTTGAGAACCAAAAATATATTTTTTCCTAGGACTGCTGGGCTATGGTTTACAAAGAAAGTTTAAAAGATCCTCTCCTGGTACAACCATTGAACAACAAAATTCCCCTTAAGGTGGCTCCCACCTGTTTTCCATTTTGCTGTGTCACTGAACTTTATGAAAGGCTTTCCCAAACATCATGATGGATTTGTACCAATTTTCTTAGCTGGTGTTACAACAACGTTTTTGCTTAATTAATATCAGTCCCTGTTCTACATTGTGTTGCCATAGCAATTTGTCAGGGCCTCAAACACACCCTATTTTTAATATTTGATTGCATTTTACACAAAAATTAGTCGGTGAACTTCCTTTTTTATTTAATCAAAACTGTTTGCACATCAAAGGGCAAATTTGAGGTAGTTTTAAAGAGTTTGACTTTCTATCCAGATGTTTCGGCGCCACCATGTTTTAAAATATAAGGGTGCGCCAAAGCCTCTTGACAGAATGTTTTGAAAACTTCCTTAAATGTGCTCTTTGATGTGTAAACAATTTTGATAAATAAAAAAGGAAGTTCACCAACTACTTTTTGTGTAAAACTCAATCTAATGCTAAAATAAGGTATTTTGAGTCCTTATCAAGTTGCCATGGTAACACAAGTTTCAGTGGGAGAGAAAGAGTCGATAAGATTAAAGGTTATAGTAACAGCAGCTATCAACAAGGAGTAATTTACCTCTACAAATGAGTAAGCCTTTCATTAAATTTAGTGGCATAGAAAACTGTAAAACTGTTTTGAGCCACCATAACAAAATCTGTTAACTTTACCCTTTTCTTTTTGATTAACGAAAATTCAACCCCCAAAGAGTTGGTCAGTGGATTGTATGCAGCTCAAACGGCAGGACACTCATATTCCTTCCCTAAATCTTGGTACTAACTTTTGTAAAGTTTTCTATAACAGCTGTATTATAGGTTTTGTTGTTACATAGTCTCTTTGTTTTTTCACATAATTAGTAGTGTTCAGCTACATCTGTTTACTAACCATTAGCTCCTTCTGTCTGTGAAGCTCAGCCCTCTGATCGTACTCAAATGAGAATGGCTGTGGTTCAGTCACAGGTTTCTTAGGGACTGTTTTGATTCCATAGCAGCCATTCGTTTCAATAATTCTTGGGTCAAACTTTGTTGCCTTGAACCTGTAACTATAAAATGATTCACACTATAAATTATATGCTATTGAATTACATACATATAGGTCAGAGACTTAAAAGTTTGACAAGGCCCTGAAAATTGTCATAAAATTGTTTGCCAGGAATTGCCAAGAATTAAGATTCAATCATCACAGAATAATAGTAAGGTTTTAATAGAGTATATTATATTGTTACTCAAATTAAGAGATTGAATGAAAGACCGGGAAACTACTTTTCATAATCTGCATAGTTATATATTTTTTAAATAATTGAAGTCTCACTCTGTGAGATGGCTTACTTTTTCATTTCTTCTGCAATCCTTTCTTCTTCCTGATCACGAGTCAAAATTCCTTCAGTCACAGGTCGTTTCCTTTCCCTCGATAGCAGTTTTGGTGTCTTAGGGTGGGTCAGTTTGAGAGGTGCCTTATTTTGAGTCGGAGCTGGGCCGTCATTCTGTTCCTTGATAGACTTGGTTCTAAATCTTTCTGGAGTTCCACTTTGGAAATTGTAAATATGTTGTGCCATGGTCACATACGAACTTGTTGGCTTGTCCTCCTCCTCATCGAGTTTTCTTTTGCGGGAATCACCTGAAGTTGCATGGAATTGGAATGGCACAGGAATGGTAGGTCCACGATTCTTGAAAGTCTGGTGAGGAGCAAAGAGCATTTTTATTTATTAGTTAACTATTGACCTCAGGGTCCTAACACCTTAGCAATTTAAATATCAGACTTCCCACAAGTGATTATGTGATTTTTCCATGGGTATTTTGAGAATACACTCCAAACCAAATACAAATGCGGTTTGGTTTGCTTGGACACAGTAATCAGAAAAGTGGCAATTATAATTTAGAGCATTCAGACTCCGCAAATCAAAAACCATCACAGACTCGTTTTCATTTAAAATTCCAGTGTGATTCAATTAGGGGTTTCCATAATTTGGAATGAGTCTCAAAATTTATTAATTTATATGGCTAGGTGGCAACTCTTAACCCAACCATACTCTCATTCATTCTTCGTAAAATTGTGGCCCTGAGAACATTTGAACTCTGTGAACTCTTAGAACCATAAATTTCTTACTGGTGATGGGGGGTGTTGCCGTAGGGTTTCCACGAAGTCCTTTCTTTTTTCTTCTTGTTTTGGGACACTCTTTATTCTGTCGTCTGTTGCAAAGTGAAACTCTTCAGGGAAAGTAAGATTGTCCTCAACACTTCGGTATGGCATGTACGGTTGTGCTGACAGAGCTTTTTTCATAAACTGTTCATTTTGCTCAATCTTCTTCTTTGTTTCTTCTTGAAGTTTGGCAATTATCTCAAGTTCTTCATCTTCTTTGGACTTCTGAGTAACAGTGGCAGGTTTGTTGTTCATTCGCCTGTTTTAGAAATAAGATAAATAAAAAAAGATCTTATCTTATCATGATTCCAATCTTTCTACCATGTTCCATACAAAATTATTTAAAAGTCACATTTAGGTAAGCAGGCCAAATGAAACCAAATATTCCCTGACCAAACTGTTCTTTAATCAAATTAGAAGCTGACAGTTCTCTCCACATGTCAAGACAGATGGGAAATATTGGTTGAAGATGTTAGTAGGACTGCGACAAGTCAAATGTTTCCAACACAATCATGATCAACAAGTACCATACTACTCTATTGTGACAAAAACAGTTTTGTCACTGTCAAGGTTTTATCACACATTGAGCCAACACTGCAAGAGTTGTGTATATCATTACTGTATGCATAAACACATTTCTGCTTTCAATTCATTTTAAAAATAATTTATGTTGTAATGAAGCCAGCAATGATATCAAAAATGTGTTGGGGAAAACCCAGCCAAAACTGTCCAATCACGGGAGCTCATATATACCTCATCATTGATGGTGAAGTAGGGATGGTTAGAGGCTTGTTTGCATTTGTTGTCTTTCTCTTTTTCTGTGGTGAAACAAAGCTGCTCCCAAAGGAAGCATTTGAACATGTTGATGGTTGTCGATTGCGCAAATTTGAACATGGAGATGGCTGGTGTCCACTCCGCGTTTTGGATGGAGAAGGTTGCCGACCTCGTTGGGTAGGGCATGGGGCCGGAGAAGGATGGCGTGTCCGAGAACCACTACATGGTGAGGGGTCTCGTTTGTTGGATCCCAGAGAGGAACTGGATACCAAGTTTTGTTTGTGAGCAATACGTACTGACCGCCTTGCATTCAGAATTGGTTGACTTCTGGAGAAATAAGATATTAAAGGTAAGAAACCGTTACTTCACCTTTAGTATCAAAACATCGTAGATTTCACCTGATGGAAGGATAAAGCAAATACCAAACAAGATACCTCAAAGACGTTTTAATCGATATCTACTAATACAGCTTTTATTCACAAAATCTGAGCGCAACACAATTCAAACTACACAATTATGTTTCTACCTGGTAAACAAAAGTTTTGCCAGTGATCTGTTAAAAATCCAGCCGTACCACATTAGATATTATGGTCTCCTATTTTGAACGCTAACCGAAGTGTTTAATCCCTGTTATAAAGTAAGACATCTGACATACTTCATAAAACGTGTCAAGCACATCTTATGACGCGAGTCTGCATATTTCTTATAACTTAATAATACCTTCGATCCTTTTTCTTTTTGCCTGGATCTGTGTTGGAGACCTGTTTCTCGTTTTGCTTCTGTTCGATTTGGCCTTGTTTTACTATCTGCATTGTCTCCACGGGATGAACAGCTTTCAGCGGTTGATTGTGACCTGCAATCCTTCGCATGTTCTTCGTCTTTTGTCTCCATTCTTCAGTGCTAGCGCAGATATTTGAAGGAAGTTTTCGTGCAGGTTTGACTGGCTCGGGAGCTTGATCTGCTGTATTTTCCTTGTTAAAATTAACTGGAATGTTTTCTTTTCCATCGCTGCTGTCTTGGACAGTTTCTTTTGCTTCAATCGCTGCCGTTATATTCTTACATTGTATGGTTTCTTCTGGTTTTGAATCCTGCTGCACAACAAACGTGTCGCTGGAGGAAGCGTTGTTCTCTTCGGCAGTTTCCTCAATAGAATCAGCCTCGATTGTTACCCCTCCTTCATCACCCGTTCTAAAATCTAAGTGAAACCAAGTCAAAGATTTTTAAAACGCCGATAGGAAATCTTAAATAAAATCAGCAGCAAAAATAGGGATGTTTATGACGATACGTACCAAACCAAGTGTCAACACCGTCATCATGCGGCGTATCCCGAAAATCGACGTACATCGGCGCATCGAACTCATAGTTCGGATCCATATTGAAAAAAAATCCACTTACCGTTAAAAGGTTTTAACAAATTTTTAAAGAAAGTTACTTTGAAAAGCAAAACAGCACGAATTATCGACGATTTTTAGAAATACAACATCCAAACTTGCTCAACTCATTCGATTAGACGCATTTGATCGTTGATTCTGATCAGTTTCAAATTCTGCACGCGGCGTCAACTGGCCAATCAGAAATAGGTATTTTGGCTTTTCTGATTGGTCAGTAATGTTTTTGTCCCAAAATGGGAATCATGACCAAATTTGGGTTAAAATAAATTCAAAATGGCGAACAACGGATGTTTATGTTTTTTACCCAAGCAAAATCCTCCAATTTTGACAAAGTAGCAGTCCATTAATGTAACAGATCGGAGCAAAAGAAACGAGAAAGCAGTCGATCACAATGGTAGTTCATGCTCAGAGATAATAAACGAAATTAACACACCTTCAGCCTCAGGAAAGTGCAAATTCATCCAAGATATCTGATATTTGAAATATGGCACCTTATTTGGTCTCCATGATTCTTCATTGATATTAAAATCGCTACACGTGGGACGATGCTATAGATTATTTGTTTGAATAATGTTCCAAATGGACCAGAATCTACTTCAAGCTTTTGGGCTTGACAAATTGCGGTTCCAGGATGTCTTTGTATGCGTTTCATTCATAGCAGCAGTGTTGCTATTCGGAGCTCCAGATTCCTATGTGATACAGGCCTCGTGGCGTTTGGATATTAAGACAGCCACAGACTCCGGAAAAGGGTTTTTGTAAGTACATATTTAAGTAATGTTTTTAAAATTTCGAATTTAGGAAAACAATATTAAAATTTCATAATCATGTAAGTCTACAGAACTGGTAATTGTATAATTTATTATGAACATTAATTTAGTGACAAAATATACCCTGCGAGCAGAGGCCTTTCATAAAAAGGCCTCTGCTCGCAGGGTAGACAAACTATTTATAAACATGCACTAAATGCAGGTTTGCTGCCTGGCAGCAGGGGACTCGATTAGCATGGTCAGATTTAGGGGATGGGGCGAAGGGGCCATGGCCCCCCTTTTTGCCAAGAATTTTACAAAAAGATTTGAAAGAAAATCATTGAAATTATCTCTAAAATGCTGTTTTCTGGCCCCCTCTTTGAAGAATTAGGGTCCCAGCCCTCCCTTTCCAAAATTTCTAGAGCCACGCCTGATTTGGCATCAAATGCCCAGCAGTCTGGACCTGATTGTTCAAACCCAGGAATTGGCAAGAGTTTAAGTGTAAGTTCTCATCTAGGTATACATTACCCGGCCCTTATAAATCCTTCAGAAACTAAAGTGGCAGCCCAGTTCCACTGACAAGTATTGAAGTAAGGAAGCAAATGCAGTTGTAGGCTAGAACCTTATTCCTGGGTTAGTTCTGGGTTAGCCAACTTGTCAACTTGGTCCATGACTTGTGTCATTTGCCCAGCATTTATCAGGGGATGAATTGGGATGGAGAATGGGGCAAGGATGTTGGGTTTTATGTACCAAACAAAGTTTAGCCAGAAGGGGAGGGGGGAGGTAGGCATATGTAGGGGATGTGGTAGATCACTCAAAGTTGATACAAGTCCATGCAAGTCAGTGGAAGTCCATGCAAGTTGGTGGCCAAAAAAAATGCAAGTTGAATGCAAGTTTAAAACCTGCACTGACTTGCATTGACTTGCATCTATGTTTGGCTAGGGCTTTGGTTGTGTTAAAAGCTTTTTGAATCATGCAGTCATGCATAATGGAACCCAATCTTATTAATTTATAATTAATTACCTGATTCTGATTAATCCTTTGTTTAGACCACTTCCTGTTATCACAGACCTGGATGGTGATGGAATCAATGGTTTGTAGCTTGTGATACTTTCTCAAGTTTTTTTCAGAGAATGTTCATGCAACTCCATTATATACAGTTGGCATGAACAAAACTCGTGAACTCATTTGAAGAAGATCAACTTAGAAACACTTTTATTGATTTTACTTAGTTTTTGCATAAATTTCTTTTAAGAAATGTTGTAAAAGGTCTTCATCTTTTTTACTCATGACAATCTCTTGCACCTTATTTCAAGCTCAATCCCAACCAGCTTGTAAGATCTAAAATCATTTAATTTTGCGGACAAAATGCCAGATAGTTTCACAAAGGGTTATTTAAGGAACTGTATCAGTTACTAAGTTTAAAATTTTGCTTTGCAGAAATTGTAATTGTAACAAGAGAACCAGGAATAAAGATAATGACCTTGCCAAACTGGGGATCTCATAAGTCATCAACTTTGCCCCATCTCCATACAAAGGTGCATGATTGTTTAAAGTGTTTAAAGTCCTCTTAAAAACCTTTAATTTATAATATATATAGATGGGTTTCCTTCTCTTTATGCTATCCTTGCCATTATTCTCTTACAGTCTTGAAAGTGCTGCAACAGATTTTGATCTGGAGTTAAATTACTGTTTGCTGTTGAGCTGGGCAAAAGGAAAGGTTGCTTTGACAGCAAAATTCCCACTGACTGTTTCACAAAAATATTGACATGATTTTATTTTTTTTAGTTCTAGTTGAATTCTTGTCCGGTTTACTACTGTCATTTCTTTGGGCAATGTTGCAAATCTCTAACCCTCTTACTTTATTGGTACATTGACATGCAAGTGTTCATTTATGTAATGAATGATGATATATGTATTATGTAGACATAACTGTTATTTGTATCTTCAGATACAAATGACAGGGTTTGACTCATCTTCAGATATTTTCATTTTTAATACCTAGGCTGAAATTGTTCTTCAATCTAACAGCAAGACTTCGTCATCAGAGAATGGGCAATCCCCCTCTCTGCCTGTTGCCATGACAACTGGGTGTCTCCGTGAGAGTAGTTCAGTGCCGTCAACCTGTCAACAGGTACCTTTATCTGTGTACACAGCTAGAATCTGACAGTGGTGTAACAGCGATTATTGATAACATTTCTGCCACAGTGATGTTGACATTGCTGTAACAACGATGGTTGTTAATAGCAATGTGTTAGCAAATTAAGTGACAGCAGTGTAACAGTAATGACATGATCAGTACTGTTATAGCGATGGCAAATGCCACACTGTAACAGCAGCAACACATGAAACAGCTGTGACAGTGATGGTATTGACAGTGATGTGCCAGCTATGGAAGTGATGTCCACATTGCAATCAGTGATGTGAACTGACAGCACTGTAAGAGTGATGTAAACTGACAGTGCTGTAACAGCGCTGTGCAAACTAGTGAAACAGTGATGTGAATTTTCAGTGGAATAATGGTGGCTGTAAGTTCGCATTACTGTTAATTACTAACAGTGCTGTCTTTTCATAGTACTATCACTGTTTTACTAGTTTGCACCGTGCTGTTACAAAGCTGTCAGTTTGCATTGATACAGTGCTGACTGTGCACATCACTGTTACAACACTCTCAGTTTTTGCAGTTTCTAATGCTAAAACTAGGTAACAAAGGTAAGGATTGAAATAAAAAGGGAAGACAAATACTCTGGAACACTGGATATCTTATTATGATATAGGGTCATGGTAATTATGAACTCAAGATAATAATGCTCCATGTCTTGTTTTTGTTTCAAAGCGTCATGATACACTGTACCTATAAATTACTTTCTTTAGTCAATTATTGAAGATTAGATAGTTCTTTGTTACAATGTCAGTGTGAGACAAATAATGGAATTAAGAAACACATAGTTTTTGAAAGCTCTCTAGTCTTGGAAAAGCCTGAGCAAAAAAGTGATGTTGGTAGGGGAAAGCACCCCCTTAGCCCCTCCCTCCCTGCAGCCCCTATATGATTATTAGAAGTCAATTAAAATAATAAACATGAACTGAATTGAAATATTTTAGGTCATAGTTGTGATGACAGACGATACAACAGTTCATTGTTACAGTCATCAACTGAAGCTGCTTTGGTCGACTCAACTCATTGAGGACAAACTGCCTCCAAAATTATATTATAAGTAAGTGAAAATTGTATTCATGAGTTAAAAAGGGGCATGCATTTTCCAGTTTCATGAACGATACTGTGAAACAGCTGTTGTACTGTTGCTGAACATGTACAACAGCACTGTGGAGTCCAAATAATCTGAGAAGTGCAAGGGCTTTTGAGGGTAACCTCAGAACAGGGGCATAGCTGGGCAGTTCCTGGGTGCCCGCAACAACCCCTTTCCATCTCCAACTTGAAGCAACTATTAGGAAATACGTGTATCCTAAATCAGATTCCAGAAAACCCAGCCTATCTCTCATTGGAGCCCCCATCTAGACTCTGCCTGGATGAATTTCTAATAACATTGGATCCTACATAGTATATAATGGCTGACTGGTTATAAAACAGTATTATGGATTGCTAAGTTTATGTCTATGTGTAACTGCCTGTCTATATAATTGCTGGCTGTCTCTTTTTTGTCTACTTCTTCTTTCTTCTACTTCTCTTTTTCTACCTCGTACTTTCAACATGCAGGAAACCCTACTTTCTTTCAGGTGTACTTTCCGCAAGACACAGCTTTATTTGTTGACACTTATTTTCATTTCCATTCCCTACAGGGAAGTAACAATACATCTCGATAATGAATATGTTAAAGGTGGTCTTGTGAT
>JAOBYE010122337.1:0-19182 GCA_025403585.1 Parazoanthus swiftii | reverse complement strand
AAACTTCAAAAATGTTCTGGGGGATGCCCCCAGACCCCTCTCGATGCTTGCATCTTCGGCGCTTGATGACTTCCAACTTAGTGTACCCCATTTCCCAAGCCTTAAGAAAAACACTGATTTGTAACAAGTAATAATAATAATGTCAAAATTTGTCCTTTCAGCTGAGCTTTATGAAAGAAACTGAATCGAGTTTACAACTAGAAAATGAAAGATTGAGAGAGCGACTGAGCTATGCTAATAAAGACGGATCATCAGAAAGGGATAGTGGAGATAGGTACGTGCACGTGTTTGAACTCTAGGTGTGCTCTGTTGGTTTGTGATACATGGAGGGGAGATTTGCTTAATTTCAGGTGAAGACTGCACCAGAGTTGGTTGGTCAGTTCTTTTTAGGGGAATGGGACTTTCAAAGGGCAACCTCTTAAGAAGTATTCAGAAGAGTTTTAAATGTTAAAATATCATATGTTAAGTTTATGCAGCTCATGCGAACTAACATGACATAAATAGATGAGGGAAAAAAGTTTGGACTTTTCTTGTTATTTCAGTTTTTCAAGCAAGAGGCTGGAGCAATTGCAACAAGATGTTCAGAGGTTAAAGGAGGAGAATTTCCAACTAGAATCAGGTGAATCTGCACTTTCCATTAAAAATGTAAAAATGGTGTATTGATTTAAGGACAAGGAAATTGATAGCAGGAACATTAGACAGAAATTATTATTTTTTGTGTTCATAGTGAAGTTGTTTCAGTATTGCAATGTTTCAGTAATAACCGTTTGCTTTTTCTTGCTGCAGCTCGTGATGAATACAAGATTAAATATGAAACATTAGAAAGAGATGCATTCTTAATAAATGAAAGAGTAAGTACTTTAGGCAGTCCCTACTTTAATTAATATGCGTTTGGTATCCTATAATCTATCATATCATGGGAGAGCTTATCTAGGTATTTAATTGATGGTTATAAACAAGAAAAAAAAGTGAGCATTTTGCCGGGACCTAATGAAGTGCTTGTGGTTGTGAGGTTTCGTATTATAGGGGTCCTATAATATTCAAGCAAAAAAGTTGGCATTTTGCCGGGAACTAATGTAGTGTTTGTTACTGAGATGTTTCCGTATGATAGGGTTTTTTTTCAAGCAAAAACGCGAGGCTTTTGATGGGACCTAGTGAAGTGTCCATAGCAGAGATATGCAGGTCTATTGTCAAGCAAATGAGAGAGCGTTTTGGCCGGACCTTGTTTTGGTAGTTCATTTTCAAGCAAAAGAGTACAAACATTTTTGCGAGAGCCAATGAAGTGTGCTTAATACATAGAGCTCTACCTAGGTCTACCTATGTCTTCTTAGTAGAGGTGTACATGAAGAGGTTCGACATGATATATGTCAAATATCAAAGTATTTGTACCTTTCTGTTCTGCAGAATGAACAGCTACAGAGTTTAGCTGAAGAATCCCAAATGTTAAAAGATGAGATGGATATTCTAAGGCATTCACAGGAGAAAGTGGTAAGTATTGCGTTTCGGTACCAATGCAGTGTTATAAAATGCTGGGTCCGCGGTAAGAGTAAATATGTAAATCGTGCGTAAACACTCGAGTAAGTTCACACTTGTAAGTTACGTTGAGGTTTGACCACACGGTCGTCAGTTTTCTCAGGCATTAACACGGACTGAAACAACACACTGACTTCCAAATTCTCTTCGATCTTCCTGATATTCCCACCAATCTTGGCATTTTTTAATAACTTTTCATGGTTCTGAAACTTGGATTTTGATCAACTAATTTCCAAAATCATACAGCCTTTGATTTCGAAACTGAAGAATCTCTTTATCAACCAGGAATAATTATAACTCTTCCCTGTCATGTTCTTTTTGTATGTATGACTTGTGTGCCCTAGGTACCGACCATTAAAATAGTTTGTGCTATATCATAACACGGGGTGCCCCACCTAGACAAGCCTTCATGATTTTTTGAACGCCCTTTACCCTAGTTATTTCATTTTTTTAAATTTTATCATCATTTGTAAAGTGTAAGAAAGGGTCAAATAGAGATCTGTTTGTTGTTCATGTTGCCACGGACAGTTGTGAAGTATGTTTTCAAGGCCTGGAAAGGTTTTAAAGTTTGGGAAAAGGACTTACATTAGTGGAAAAGTTGTGTAATTTAGGAAAAGTACTTGCATCGGGCAAAAGTCGTTTATTCAAGGAAAAGGACTTAATTGCGAAAAAGTCAAGGAATTTCTATTTTTTTGCCCCGATTTAATTCTTTCTGTTGTAAGTTAAAATATTTATCAAATTCATAAAATATTTGCCAGAAAAGAATTTAAACTGTCTGAAAACTGTCGTAGGGAAAGGGATCTTTCTTAATTAAGTCGAGGAACGTGGTGTAAGTTCATGGAATTCTATTTTGTGCTGGATATGAGGGCACGCTGGGTAATATATGAAAATGCAAAATTATGCGTATGCAAATAACGTGTATGTAAGAACTATTAGAACTTATATTGATTTGTGAAGTTTTAGTATGTTAATATTCTTGGTTTGCATGTGACGTCATAGCCGCTATGTTGGTGTACAATAACAATAGAGTTGTAATTACTTTCTTTTGTTATGTCCACCAACAAGGCCGTCACGCTCTTTGTCTTTTGATCTCTGGGGATTGAGTGCAAACCAGCAATATAAGGTGCAGTAATGTTTGTCTTCAAATTGCATTTCAGGCAAAATATGAATCAACAATAGAGATGTACAAAAAGAAACTGGGTAAGTTTGATAATCAGTTTTGCTGTCCAAGCGCAGTTGTTTGTCTGCCAGTTACTTGTACGTGTAGAGTTTATCTATAGAGCGTTTTCACGTGACGTCATAACCGCCCCTTTTTATGGAGTTTCTTTCGTTACGGACAACAACATGGCCACCACGCCCTTTGTCATTTGATTCCCTAGGTATTGATTAAGAACACTACAAAATGTGTGTCGGTTGTCTTTTTATGCAGAGGAGCTCTCTGACATGAGGAAACAAATGAAGGCTATGGAAGAAAAAAATGCAACATACATGCAAGAAACAATGAACCTAGAGGAGGTGAGTTGCTACTTGCAGTTATCGCCTTGTATATTGAATGTTGCTGTGTATTACTTGTCAGTATTCCCATCAAGGATCCTTGGGACCCTCGATCTCAATAAATAGGTGAAGAAGATTGAAATTTGTGCGTCCTTTTTAGATTTTGTTCAATTTTTGTGCCTCAAATACGCATTGCGGGGGATTAATAGGAACCCAGCTTGTAAATACGTCTTAGTTTATCTTTATGATTTACAAGTGTGAAAACCTTACAGATTATTTACTGTCAGTATACTGATATGTTTCTTTGCAGGACCTTAGGAAAGCAAACATGTTGAAATCTCAAGTAGATACGTACAAAAAGCAGGTAAAAATATTTAAGTATGTTTACAAATAAAAAATAAAGATAATAATAATAATAATAATATAAGTAGTCTGTAGTAATAAAATGTAGTTGACATGTCGGAAAGATGCGAACCAATCTCACAAAATTGCTTGTTTATAAAGCAAAAAAAATAAATAAAAGGGAAGGATTTTAACTCACCGAATTTGCTTGTCTTGCTTCTCTTCGTCCGCTGGTCAAAGGTCAATTCCGTATTTTTTTTGTTCAAAAAGAAACGTTTTTGCAGTAAAAATTGGTTTGTGAGATAACATCTTGGAAAACCGAGTCAGCGTTTATTTCTTGCTACCTCGTATAAAACGCAGAACTTCCGATATGTTTTCATAGTGCAGATGGAGCGCTGAACATGAAACTAGCTGATTATGTGTTGTTTATCTAGGGTTCTAAATGTCGGCAATCCAGGAGAATCATTCCATGTACTTTTAAAGGTTTCCTTTCAGTTTTAAAACTTGGTCCATGTAACGTCGTTACATGAATTCTTCTCAACACCTGACATACAATGTATGCATAATGCTTTACACTTGGGTTTTGTCACTTTGGTATTTCGTTCAGGATAAATTTCTATTTCTGGGCCTTTGAGAGCGATGTTTGAGATAGCAAATGGCTAGTCTGACGTGGAAAAGGGCCGGTGTCTTAACTTCTTTCCTTTTTTCTGCAAAAGTGTATGTAGTGACTTCAAAAAATAATTCTTCCAAGCCATTTTCTTTCACTGCTTGGAATTTCTACATATTCCTTTTCTTCATCAACAGCCAGATACAATCTATTTTTTACGGTAACTGATGTCGACTCTAATTTATTAGGTTCATCAGTTACAAGTTCAACTTTCGGAGCTTCAGAGAAGGGCTGACAAGGTTAGTTTTGTGGAATTCAGTGTTGAATTCTGTTTCTAAATGTAGCGCAGTGAAAACCCCGATACAAAACTATGGGTGTTTCGGGCAAAGAAAGTACTTAGCAAGGTCACTTTTTGTAATAAGTGTTCATAAATGTAGTAATTGATTGGAAAGGTGACAGGGAAGATAATGAGACGGCTTTATTTAGGTAAGGCGGCCAATTCAGCTAATACGCTCTGCTAACAGCTCTGTACCTTAAAAATTACAGCTTACAATATATATATATAACAGTTATAGGAAATTACACGGGTATGGCCTGCCTTTAAATGTTGCAATGGAAAACATTAACTTGTGTCCTATATGTATTTGGAACTTACGTGCCAGAGAATTCGGATTAAAATAACAATCGTTTTCCAAAGGTTTAACCTAAGATTTGAGAGGACGGGGATCATTACGTACGCATTATAAATCGTTCTATGAATGAGTTTTATTGTTGCTATAAAATCTTTCCCAAAAGGCTGTTCAAGGGTTCGTGAATAAACACAGAAGCTCTTAACAATTAAACGGTGCCTAACCTCGTGTTTCTTCCCACAGGCCGAATTTGAAGCAAAAAAATCAAAAGAGAAGCTTTCTACTTTCGAGGGTGAAAATGAGGTAGGTGTAGCTGTTTATTGCACAGTTTTGTTGATCAAGAGTGTAAACATTCGTTAGATAAGGCATTGTAGGAGATACAGATACACAATATTGACTTACAAGTCTTTTGTGAAAAACTCCACTAGTTACAACAAACATATATCTGTTGTCGCAACTGACACAATTGGCAAAAGAATGAACATATAACTAGGATAATACTTTGTGTCTACAACTGGAAACGACCTGGAAATTTGAATAATTGTTTGTTCTCCTTGTACCTTTTTCAAGCGACTACGCGCAGAAATTGTCACCACAAGGGAAGCAAATGAAGAACTGCAATTAAACCAGGCCACAGGTAAGCTATATATTGAATGTGAGTTTTGACGTACAGGGCCCGGTTGTACGAAGAATGGATAACTTTATCCAGCGGATAAATCCCTATCCAGTGGACAAAATTGGCATGTTCTTAATTTTGATTGGACAACGAGCAGATTTTATCCACTGGATAGGGATTTATCCGCTGGATAAAGTTATCCACTCTTTGTACAACTGGGCCCAGGTAAATGTTCCCACTGACATAGTGATACACTCTTTACCCAGAGCCCACGCTCTCTGGCTGGGGTTTCATTGTAGATTCTCCGTATGCAACCAATGTTTGCGCGTGCATACTAAGCGCTATTCGAAGATCAAGGCAACTTTGCTCCATTATCGTACCGACAGCCCTCGCTACTCGTGCTTGCTTTCTATCAACTACCATGATCCTTTGCGCTATCAACTACCGTGATCCTTTGCGCTGTAAATTACCATGATCCTTCGCGCTATCAGCTGCCATGATCCTTTGCGCTGATTGTCTTGTTCATTGCCACGACATTCACGGGTCTTCCCTGATTTAGCTGATCCGTTTTCGGTTTTTGTGATCATCTAATCTGATGAAGAAGAAGATAAATTTCATGCTAAAATGGAAAAATGAAAATCAACTTCGATATGAAATTTGACTAATTGCTAGTGTGATTTTGCTAGATACACTTTTGAAAACAAACCACTGGTCTCAAGTTTGGTTTTAGGTTTACGTCCATCAAAGTGACTGTGTCTCAGGGCTCGAAGTCAGCTCTAGTAGGTTAATCTAGCCACTGGTTTAGTGGAATATAAGTGGCCCACATATCCAATAGAATATGTTTTAAAGCTTTTAAACGTTTAATTTTCAAAGGAAGTTTCGTAGTTTATTACATACTCAAGTGCTTTATTCAGGTTTAATACTCTTTTGCTTAAGTGACCCTTGCAGCCGTTTCTCGGCTCGTTACGCATTGCCTCCCTCCCTTTTGGTTTGGCCGGCTAGGAATTTAGTTTGTCCGATAAGAAAATTTGATTTGTCAGAATAAAAAGATGTCAGTATCTGAACTCTGAAGCAAGCCCGTAGGCAGGAATTTTGTTGGGGGGTGCAAATTTCGTAAAAGTGGACTCTTAAAAGCCGAATTTATAATTTACGGCCTTAAACCTGTTCGGGCATTTTCATCGTCTTGCTAAACCTCCAAATGCGGACCTTTTTTTGGTCCGTCCAGGGGGGGAGGTGCGTACGCACCCCGCTCACCCCCCTGCCTACGGGCCTGTGAAGGCAAATGTATGTAACAAAACACAACTTACAGATCAAACGACCTTGAAAGGTTAACGGAAATGTAAATTATATTAAAAACTTGTGTATTTTCTCCTCTTTCAAAGGTATGATAATGCCTGGGAGTCCTCCAAGCCCTGGAGATGATCTTTACGCTTTAGCTGATGTTAAATCCCCAGAAGTCAAGTAAGTTGTATTGACGACAACAAGCATATATATATTGAGTTCACTGACGGAAATATTTCAGATGAAAGTGTTTTTGGATTCATGCTAATATCGTGCATGTGGTACAATTTTTTCAAACAGGCGACCACAAAGAGAGACCTAGATAGCTCTGCCATACTGCAAACATATTTTTCCACCGTCGATCCCCACCAAATTGCATAAGTCTAATATATTACTCAGCAAATTTAATTGGCCGTGTATAAGTAATTTCCCTCTCTATTCCGTTTTCTGTGGTACGTTCCACAAAACTGGAAGACATACATCTTCACATACACCGTATTTAGTCTTTATCGAAACATTTCAAGTCTTACAAAGGAGGAGTTCGTCATGCAAGAAGCAGAATGAAAAAGTGAAACAGAAGAAACTAGTTATAATTTGTATCTGTACTTACAATATTCAATTTATGACGAAAAAAGAAAGAAAAAATAGTTAGTGTTAAAGATTCTCAAACTAAATTTCTTTCACTGCCTGTAGGCTTCACTGCTTGAGGATATCTCATAAGGGTTTGTTGTGGTAGGAGTTTCTTGGTTGTCTACTGTGCTTCCTTGCGTAATCATGAATACCAAACCCACACTGACAAGGATGGGACTAGATCAGAAGGGTCAAAGGAGATCCAGCCCAAACTCGTGTCCATTCTTTATGGTTTTCAAATTTTGGCGGCCATTGTTAAATGATCCGAAGGTTTGGGTCAGGGTTATTTTCTTTTGTTATCCTTTTTTTTAAAGAAGGGAACAGAAGACATATACAATTAAAACTGAGTGATTGGCAACAATTCGAGTGTTTTGTGTAGTGGCAGTACATAGAACTGGATTGTAAGAAATCCTGGTTCGATACACATCAGTCCTCTTATATTTATTTTATGTAGAACCTTCTTTTCTTCAGTTTTGCTTAAGATTTTTGTAATGCGAGTGTTTATTCCAGGTTGGTACTAAGTGTAACCTCTCTGTGCCCTTTCTGATCACGTGTTATCCTACTGATTAAGCTGTGTAACCTCTCTGTGCCCTTTCTGATCAAGTGTTATCCCACTGAACACTGATTCTCTTATAGCTGTGTAGTCTAATGGAAATAAATAAGGAATATCGTTTTGCCGCTTAGCCTGATTATTCCTTCTAGGGAAACATTGATTCGATTACAACACGAGAACAAAAAACTGAAGGCGCAGATGAAAGATGAACAAGAGGGCCAGGTTAGTTGAACTATGTCAAATGATATCTTGCTTGATTTTAGTCACCGGGTTCTATACAGTTTATACATATTTTAGGCTGGGAGTCTTGCATCTCATTGAAGAAGATCAATTGATTCCCCTGCAGTATTTTTGACTTAACAAACTAGCTTGTTTTGTATTCGTTATAAGACAAAGATTCATCAACAGCATTTTAGTGGTGAAAGGTTAACACTATGGAGTGCAGGTCATTGATCATGCCATTAAGTTTGTTTAAATTCTATATTTCTACAAGCGACAGCTTTATCAAGAAAAGTTTCACTGCCTACCAATTATATAAAAAGCGCAATTATGTTTCGATTCGCAATGAGGTGTTTCGCAATTAAATTATAAAAACCGCTTGTACTTATTGTGGTGTGGGGAGTCTTAAAGAAAATTGTCGCCTTATTAGATCCTGCTCAGGCATAGGCGTGCTTACCGCTGGTTTGTTGCTGAAAAACGGGTAGCTCTATCGTCACCTTTCACTCTATATGGCACAGAAGAATTCCCGGGGTTCACATTTAGATATAGAGGATATAACATAGTTGCGCAAGGATTTGTATTAAATTCTTGAGTAGTGAACCATTGTTTTTAACACGTGAATGTTATGTTCATGTCCTGAAGACCTCTTTTTTAATACGCAATGAAAACACTCATTTCGGAAACTCTTCGGAAGTTCCGGAATATCTTCGAATTTCTTTTTGTTTTGAAAAATCTCGGAAATCGCTCAAAATGTTTTCAGAAAGCGTTTGACGATTTTGGAAGTTTTCAGAGCAATCTTCGAGAAGCAAAATTATACACTATTCTGTATTTTCCACAAAATTCACCAGTGTCTATTTGAGAACATATATCTAGTGTCTTTTGGCAAATGAAAATTCTTTATGTTTTGGAAGCAATCAAGTTGAAGTATTTTCTTTGCCAAGAAGTGTGTGCATGTAAGTTACCCGCTTCTAGTGACAATGCAAAGGCTCCAATTATCTTAAGATTTTTCTCAAACTATTTTCTTAGCCGTCAGTAGCTTAACTCTACATACGATTTTCTGGCCTGAGAGAATCAGATGATGAGAATTATATACTGTTCCGTTATACAATAATAGTCATCATTTTCACCACTTCCCAAATTGCTGAACTGAAAAGAGGTTTCATTTCACGGTAATACAGTTTTACCGATATTTAATGGGTTCAGCGCTTGGAGATAATTTATAATTTTTACTTTCAGTAATACCTGGTGCTGTAATAGCAGTGCAATCTGTAAACTTTTGCTGGGATGTTTTTGGAAAATTCCTTCATAGCATATCCTTGGACGTTTAATGAATCTACGTATATTAGAGTAGAGAAAATCCAATGTTGCAAAGCTGTATTAGTAGCCGGGTAGCAGTGGAACTAACCCAAATCCTGTTAATTCTTTCTACCCCGCTGTTCCAAGGTGTTTTCCAAACTAGCTATTAATTCAGGCCACTTGTCGCGATCCACTAGCAATGTTTTATATTCTACGTACATACCTGTGTTATGACAATACTTATACAGTACATATACAGCAAGTAGATCACAGCTTGGACTTTCCACTACACGTTGCCCCATGGTACTGTCATTCATAAGATTGAAAGCTGTGCTTTACATGAGCATGTTTTGATGTCAGCCCTCTACAGCATCTCGACATAGGCAAATCAGCTCAAGACATCTTCGCTGTTACATTCTACGCGCCTACGTCAACTGCACGACCTACTCGTGAAAATACTTCCATACGTTTTCAACAGCTGTGAGCCATTAACTGTGTTTACAAGATTCGCTAATACAACCAGTGTTCGCTATCTACGCTGCATGTAAGTAACCCTTCATCGCATTCATTCCACCATCTTAGTATCGCGAGTCAGCAACATAACCACCGATACTGACCCACTCGTAAAATAGTCTGAAGTTCATTTTGGCCGCCTTTCTATGCAGCTGTAATACATTTTAGGTATTAAACAAATTCATGGTTCTTGTTGACATACAGTAGCTTTGCTGAAGTAATATATTGGCGCTAATACTGGACGATAAAAAAAACACCTGGCCAAACCGGACAACTTGTATTTTGGTCGCTTCAAGCTGTTGTTCTTAGCTAGAGATCAAGGTGCTTTTTGTCTTTTTTACCAGTATTCTGTTGAAGGTGATTTAGTGGCAACTATGGATGCCCTAATCTTTGAACTGGTTGTCGATGCTCCATATTGTGAACATTCATTTTGCGTTTCTTTAGGAGACGAAGTAAAACTTAGTTAACCAGCAAAGCTGATTTTGGTATGGATAGCGTTAACGCTAAATGATTGAATGATCGCGGGCACTTAAAACCCCCATCCCCCACCCACTCAGAGAATCTCCAAAAAGCCGAACCTGAATAGGGTTAAGAAGTAATAGCGACTCCAGTTTAAAACAGGTGGTTGTGTTTCTGACTCTCGTGGAATTTCGAGTCATTCACCAACTATTTCGTCACATCACCAAATAGCGGCAGCACGGAAACTTGGGATCATCCAGGAATAACAACTTCGCTCCAAATGAGAATGGACTTGTAACCAGTCACATGGGATCAAGACGAAGACGAAGCAGAACTGGATGTTTTGTCTGTGGACATCTGGGTCACCTGGCAAGCAACTGCCGAATGCGTTTCCGAGGAGTGGAGAAGACAGGTTGCTTCGTTTGTGGCCAAATGGGTCATACAGCCAGTATGTGCAAGTTGAGACATCAGAGTAATACATTCTTCCCGGAAAGGAAAGACACTTTATAGCCATTGCCATGCAAGGGATGTGTATCAAAGAGTTAACTTACAGCAGGGATGTGAATTTGACTTTCTCGATTACAAGCCTAATTTCATCTTCACACTCGCAATCAGACGATTCCACTCAATAAGCCTTGCTAGTAATGACTTATGAACGGTAGAACATTTATTAGAGCGAAACATTTGAAGTGCACGTGTTTAGAGATTTACAGTGCAATTGCGGTGATCAGAGATTGATTTGATTGATTGATTGATTGAAGAAAGTATGCAACTAGTATCAAAAATTATTAAGAAACTAAAAAGTGTGCTGCAAAAGTGTTGTATAGAACATATATATTTTTCACAGTTTCTTTATTATTACCAAAGAGAGTTATATTTTTATGTGAAAACTTTTGGCCTTCAATGGATTACAAATCCAAACAAAAAAGTCAGGGTTGTAAGTTTTTAAGTTATTTTTGTATATTTACGTTTAGTGAAAGTAACAGCGAAAGCCTAACCAAGAGATACATTTAAATATTTCTTTGTTTTGGATACAAGAGAAGTATGATTAATTTTTAGAGTGTAGAAGTGGACTTTCCTTGCAATTACCTGAGCAGATCAAAATACCCGACCATCAACAAGGATCTATTCCATCTGGTTTAGAAACTTGTATACGGGACCACGCAAAAACAGTTGGTATTTTATATGGGTGACTTTGAAGATACATTGTAAAGATTCAAAAGTGTTAGGACTTTGGCTCCTTGAAAAGATTGGCGTATTTTGACCTGTTCGCGAGGGAAAGAAGTGAGTATCACTTGATTACCATAATCATGTTCGAGAAAGGTCTCGATTGTACCCTACCATAGTTAACTACTAATAAAAGAAGTAGCCATGATGAGTATAACGTGTCATTAGCTTTTTTGCAGATACTCACTCATTGATAGCATTGTCAATTTAATTTTCTTATAATAACATCCCTACATTGCATTCATACTTTCTTCAACGACAGTTGTTTTGGGCTTTGGTTAAAATGCTGCAAATACGTTACAGAGGACATCCCTGTTGTCTGTTTCTCCATCATTCGTCTGTTTGCTTAGTAAAGTGCTTCTTCAAAACACACAATCTATAAATGCGATGCATTTCACGGTTTCGTAATGTTTCCAGTTAACAATATATATTACTAAGTATGTGCTCACTTGGTTAGTAGCTCTGTATAAAGGTTACGCATTTAGTTAACAATAGTAATCTTGGAAACTGAGTAAAAAATATTAATATGGAAACAGGTTAAATCGAACCCGATTATAAAACAACGAATTTTGGGACTCGTTAGGAATTATTTAAACTCATAAACTTCATTTCATAGAAGACCGTTATCGTGTACGGATACAAATTTAAATTTAAAGTTGAAAATTTTACCAGACTTCAAAGGAAACTTCATGTTATCGTTAATGACAAGTCGTTTCTCTTAATTAAGTTTACTTACCAACATACAGGTTTTTTGCCTTTCAGTATTCTAGTTACCTTTGTTAGTTAGATTCTCGTATCTTCCTTTTTTTAGAAAAAGATTTACTTTGATACCTCAAATTCGGTACACAGTCAGACATTGTTTGAGCATTCGAACTCGCAGAAATTAAGTATTGGTAGTGGGTACATGTACCAAATTGAAAATGAGAAGGTAATCCAGTAGTTACCTGCTATTTTTTGTTTGTTTTGGGGAGATTTTTTGCCTCTTGTCTTACAAAGAGGTGGAAATGAAACTGAAAATTTCTAGACGCCAGCTTTTAAGGATTACTTGACGAAAATCAAAGTATGCTACAGATTAACCATTTAGAATGCCGGAGAAACTGAAGGTCACATGAGATTCGTATTTCTCTACTTGTGCTTTTGCATATGAAATTTTAAAAGCAAATGAGATGAAAATATCAATTTGTAAAACCTAAGAATCACCTTTTCAGAGTACAGATCGCCAACTGCATTGAAAAGAAAAACCCTTATCACTACGGCATAAAGGCTTGTGGTGAGGTCATCTTGAGATCCTGAAAATTGAAAGTAATATTTGAGTGTTTTACGCTTTTCCGAGTTATAGTCGGTGTGAGTAGAACATTTACCAGCTACTCAACCTGTTGTTTTGCAAAACTTGTGTTCGTAGAACCAGTTGTTGCAGAGTCTTCTCAATGATACAACTGAGCGAAAAGACCAGCTGGAGAAGGAGAACAGGTGTGTTATACGTTTTAAATTGTTAATTGAAAGCAGTCGAGGTAATGCACAAGCTCTGGATGTCTGAATACACTTGTACGTCAAGTTTGGGTGTTTATCAAATCTTGGGTGGAGTTCCATGGTTTGGGGACAATATTTGAAGAATTGTTTTGATTCTAATTTTGGGCGTTACAGCATCTCTCGGATACCCTCACTGCCAAATAATAACTAGAAAATAATAAAATAGAACGATGGACATTGAAAGTATCGTTTGTTTCTCCAATTACAATAAATAGCATATTATGTTTGTGCTACATCAACTCTTATTTCCTTCGACGATGGAAGGTATTTACAAGACACTGAAATCTGACGCTAATGCGCATTACGCAAATAAGTCAAACTCGAGCTGAAAGATTGTTCTCGTCTTTGGTTGTACAAACTAATATTTTAACAGTATTTCCATTTTTATTGAAGAAATCTTCCTTACTTTACGGATATTCGCGTTACCGTGCTTTTTTTCTACTTAACATTCATTGCTTCACATTATAAGTTGTATATCTATAAAAAGACAATCTGGATTACAAAAATTCAAATTGCCATTACTTAGGTCAGTTGGAAGAAAACCCAAAAAAGTCACGGAATTTCAAAATCCAGGCCTGCAATCGAAAGTAAATTTGATATCAGTGTATATTTACTGACGCTGTATTGAACTCTCAGGGCAATGAATAAGAGAATCATGGAATTGGAAAGTGAAATTGATGACCTTACTAATCAAGAGAAAGCAAAGAAAGATGAAGGCGAGGGAGTGCTGCACAAGAAGTACACAGATCACTTGTAAGTAATGTGGTTCGAATCATAAGTTTACAATATGGCTGTTTGCTTCCCAAGAGGGAACTGCTGTATGTGTTGCGATTAACCTGTCAAACAATCTATAACATGGTGCTCACTGCTCCTGGAATTCCTGGAAAACTCCTGGAATTTTGAAATTTTCTTCCCGATCTCTGGAAAACTCTGCAAAAACATATAATTTCCCTGACCTCTTGGAGTTCCAACAGCTTTGTAAACAAACGAAAAACTGCAGAAGCATCTGACCTATGGTTGTAGTTTTTGTATTTTATCAAGACTTTCAGGAAGTTTTTTCTCTGGGTATTTTTGTCCCATTTCGCTTCGACCGCAAAGTTAAGAAGGCCTAAGAAGTTACTTGATATTGTTTTGTTTTTGGCGAGAGGGAATTTTGGGTTGGGTCCTGGAAAATAAATATTCTAACCTGGAGAACTGGAATTTTGTTATCAGTCAAAGAGCACCATGCTATAATTGTTTTAATCAAGAGATTGGTGCTGGGAAACTTGCCTGATACACCCCAATTCACGATTTATAGAGTATTCTCTTATGACGCTATTTTTTTTTGTGTCTAAGTCAGTTAAGGATATAAGAAGATAGATCTGTTTTGTTTCGACAGGGATAAGTTACGAGAAGCAAATGCTGAGCTACAAAAGAAGAAAGCCTATATTGATAGTCTAGAGCCGAAAGCTCAGAGCAGTGGTAAGTCACCTCCCCCCCCGTCCCCCTACACACATACACAGTTGATCTATCACGAATAGCTACCTCGTAGCGGTGAAAGAGAGTTGAAAGTTTACAGAGTGAAAAGGCTAGGTGAAAAACTATAGCTGCGACGACCATCTAGCGCTTCAGAAAACTGATAAACCCTGTGAATGGCAAAACATAACACAATGGAAACTGTCACGGTACGCTCGCAAACAATTTCTAGATGCGACTACATACTTTTCGGGAGTACGAAGTACATGTGCGGTTTGTGGTTAGGATCTTGCCCTCGATTGGGTTAAATACTCACCCCACAAACAATTGTGATTGATCATGATTTTCACATAGGCTTTCAACATTCCTTAAATTCGAGATGTTTGAAAAACCATTATATATTGTGGTATATTTATAACTCGCGCTTAGATTGGCTAATGGATGGTAAGAATAGTGTAAATGCTTGTGTCTGCAGATTGTGATATAAACACTCCAAAAGTTGTAGAGCACAGCAATAAACAGGAGAAATACTTCGGGTCACCTCGTGTTCCTTTTCTACTTTTCTCGTTCTCTACAAATTATGGCGTGCTTATATCGCAATCTGGTTCACGAGCAACCGTTTTGTGTGGCGAGACTTGTTGTTTTCTTTAACTATGGCAAGTTGAGATTGTCGTGATGGCTGTTACTATTTTTAGCCGAGAAAGTCAACGAGCTTCAAGATATGTTGAGTAAGAAAGAAACGGAAATGAAACAGATGGAAGATAGATACAAGAGATATTTGGACAAAGCCAAGAGCGTGAGTATTAATGTTGTATAATTTTTTTTCTGTTCTATTGCATATATATATAGGTTTGTCTCAAACGGTCGCCCACCAGCAAACTTTATAACCAGCTACTGCCAGCTAATCGTTGAAGAAAACAATGTAAAAGCTTGAATCTTCGGCACTCGCACGAGTTTCAGTAACCAACTACTTTAAACATTTTACCATCTACTTTAAAAGTTACTGTCAGTACTGTTTGTATTATAGTTAAATGTTTTGTCGTATCTCTCAATGCTACACAAGGCCTGTAAATAATATAATATGACGGACGTCAAGGACAAGATTGTAGGCAGACTTAAGGGACGTCGTTTTCTCCATTTGACTCATTAACAAAACCAATGCTTCAAACAACACGAGTTTACAATTTGATACAATCAATCAAATCAATTCTCGCTCAAAGTTTGTAACTGTTACTTATGTATGCTTCTGTTGCTGTAAGATGAATGCCTGTACTGCCTGTGAATGCTTGTTATGTATGTAATGCCTGTGAATGCTTGTAATGCCTGTGAATGCATGTAATGCATGTAATGCCCGCATTCGGTTTATGTGCACAACTGTAAAGCAGCTGCATTTGTGTCGATTTTGAGTGTCACGGGGACGTCCCTTCCTATCCTGTCCGTCTGCCGGCTGCATTTCTCTGTTCTATCTTCCATATGCAGTTATGTTGGTTGTTTTCTGTTTGTGTTTTTCTTGTCCTATTTGTCCGTCTGTCTGTGTGTCTGTTCGTATTCTGTTTTCCTATCTTGTTAGTCAATCTGTTGCGTTCCTTCTTCTCATCCTGACTGTCTGTCTGTCTGTGTTCCTTCTTCCTATCTTATCCATCTCTCTGTGTTCCTTCTTCCTATCATGTCTGTCCGTCTGTGTTCCCTCTTCCTATCCTGTCAGTCTGTCTATGTTCTTTTTTTCCTTTCCTGTTTGTTAGTCTGTCTTTCTGTCCATCTGTCTGTCTGTCTGTGTTCCTTCCTCCTATTTTGTCCATCTCCCAGTGTTCCTTCTTTCTATCATGTCTGCCCGTCTGTGTTCTTTTTTCCTATCCTGTCTGTTTGCGTGTCTGTCTGTCTGTCATGTCATTCGTCTTATCCTATCTTTCCTATGTTCCATTTTCCTATGCTGTCTGTCTCTGTCTTATTGTGTTCTTCCTTCTCTGTCTGTCTGTGTGATCAATATAAACTGTCTCAGCTTGTATCTTTCATTCGGCAGGTTATCAAGACGCTGGATCCCAAACAAAATCCTTCTTCTGCCCCAGACGTACGTTTATATTTTACCAAGTTGTTGATTCCTGAGACACTGACACGTCATACGCCTCCACATCCATATTTTTAAAACCGTTGCAGAAAGCCGCGAAATCTCATTGATTCGCAAGTAATACCCTGGTCGTGGCAACCCTGTAAAGAAATTGTATTTTTGCTTCTGTTCTGTGCTAACCATCGAAACTGTTCGGGAAGAGAGCAGATACGTTCAGGATTTCCAATAAATTCGCACAGAATTGCGTGTTTATATTGTCAGGGAAAATAGACCTTCAATCAAGAAAAAGTCCTGGAAAAAATCAGAATTTTAAAAGTTTGATGACAGAAGCAATCACAATTGGTATCATTTAGAGTCATTCGTCCGAAACGGAATCCAACCTGACAGATTTTAGTAAACGTTTGCCTGTTTGTTAACCATTACAGGAGAATTCCAAAAATAAAATAAGGGAGGGAGGAAGGGGTGCTCATACTATGTGAGTACGAGTCAGATTTACCCCCCTCCCCCTCCTTTACCAGGTTTGAAGACCTTTTTTTATGTTGGCACACCAAATAAGGTTACCGAACCTTGAGCGTTCCTTGTGTGATTGTAGTCTGTTCGTGATTTTTTCATTAATTTCTAAACATCTAATTTCTTTCATCCATCAGAGCTCAATGACTTAGAGGGTCCCCATGTGTTTTTGAGAAATACGGTGAACAATATGACAAAATAAAGCAGTGTTTTCATTTATTTTCTGCCGGGAGAGACCCCTTAAGTTCCAGAATTAAGATTAATTTCATTTTTTTAGTTCTCGGTTTGAACGATCAACTTTCAGAAGTAAATTGTAAAATCTCATCTAAGTTCTGAACATGCTACCATTCGCAGTAAGGTTGCACACTTTAAAACAGAGAAATTCCCTTATCTTCATGCCAAAACTCTCTTTCTATTCAGGTCCATGCACTGAGAAACCAGCTTTCCGAGAAAGAAAAGATCATCGAACATTTGGAGGTAATTTCCGTTTAGCATAGTAGTTACATTTCTAAACTCCAGTTTCAAAATATTAACATTTTAGAGAGCGAGGACGTAAGTTCACGCAAAGTTTGTTGTTGTTGCAATATCAAAGCTCGACAACAATTTCCTTTTAATATGATTGTGTATACTTCCCATATTTTTTTTTGAAGCTGAAAAAAGTTGTGTGATTTTTTTTCTGAACTTAAAGTGTCATTTTGACCGATTTTTCATTTTTTGTTCTTCAATTTAAGCGTGACCACGAGAAAATGAAGATTACAAGAGAAAGAGAAGAAAAGCTAATCGTGAGTGCGTGGTATGAGATGGTAAGTATGCAACAGATAAGAAACACCTCAGGCACCTTCATTACTTTGTTGCTTCAAATATGGATGCTTTCGCATTTTTGAAATTTGTATTATTCACCTCAAAATTAACAAAGATGTCCCTCTCTTTTTCTCAGAAATCTAGCACAGTAAAAGGAGGAGGACCGATTTTTTGTAATAAGCCTGCGGCTTCCTATCGGTTCTCCTCGCCATTTTCAAACATATAACGTTATTACATTGTTACATTGTATTCCTTATATGGCAAATAAAGAAATGAAAATGAAAATGAAACGTTATGATTTTGGCATTTTCTACGATATCGCATGCAATCGTGGCGAGTGTATCGTAGATAGATATTCGTAGGACAAAAACGTAGCGTATGAAAGAGCTTTAAAGTAACGATGCAGTTAGGCAGTCAAACAGAAGCATCAACCTACACCTTTGCATAAAACCGAATCATCAGAAGACGCAGCAAATTTTTTGTGGCTGTTTAAACAATAAGCGACATTAGAGTCTTCACTCATTTAAGGTTGAGTCATCGAAGAACTGTTTAAAAAATGCGAATGCAGGAAACAATGCTTTTCCTAATGGTCTTTATTACGTATATTGCGCATTTTAACAAATGGTCTAATCAAGTTGGGAGGAACTTGAATCTCCCGCTTGAGGTAAAGACATGCCAAAAGTTAAAAAAATGTAAGAAACTCTGTATTCGTCTGCCAATCCAGGGGGTCCAACTACACAGGAAGGCAGCTGAGGAGAGATTGTCCGGAAGCTCAGGGGGGATGTCCTTCCTGGCCCGACAAAGACAAGCATCCAGTAGGAGAACATCAACACCTTCAAGGACGCAAAGCAGTGCTGTGTCTGCCAGGTACTTTTGATCAAATGTGTTATAATCATATGAGTGTAACATAGGCTTCCATCAGTCTGTTGATAGTTTTCTTTGTTAGTGCAATTGCTAACGTACATTGTTGTTCTTTCTTAAACTGGCCTAAGTATTGAAAGAAGGCAGTCGCATTTGCGTCTTCGTTGCGATGTTCCTCGTTATAGACAAAATATGCTGCTGCAGCTGTTGTTGTTGTTGACGACGATGGTTATGACGACGACGATGATGATGATGATGGTGGAGACGATGATGATGGAGATGATGATGATGATGATGATGATAATGATGATGGAGATGATGATGACGGTTTCTGTGCTGGCGATATTGTAACAGTATACCATTTTTCTTATTCGAATTTTTGCAAGATCCATTCCCTCGTGGGGCTAAAAATGCTGTTTATGTTGAATTAATGAAGCAGAGCCAAAGTTTGACCGAGTAATGACTTTTAGCTCCCACAAGGGAATGGATCTGGCAAAAATTTGCAATAGAAAAATTGTGTATTATGGTGATTAAGGTGATGATGGTATTGTTGATGGTGAT
>JAOBYE010122226.1:0-10660 GCA_025403585.1 Parazoanthus swiftii | reverse complement strand
TAGCTGCTGAAGAGAAACAACGGAAAGAGGAAAGGAAAGCAAAGTTGATGGAGGAAAACAGGAAAGCCAGTGACAAATTATTAAATACCTTGAGTACAAAGTAGCTGCTGAAGAGAAACAACGGAAAGAGGAAAGGAAAGCAAAGTTGATGGAGGAAAACAGGAAAGCCAGTGACAAACTGTTAGGACGTGTTTAAAACGTTAGTATCGTTTTCGAGACACATATCTGTTCTAGAGACAAACAGTTGCAAATTGGGGTCGGCCTCTTCAATTCAAACATCAAGTAGCAGTCAATTTTCCTTACCTATAGTTAGTGCTTGTATGTCAAAACGGTTCTTCGTCAATGATTCAAATTAATCACTCGTTCCCAGCCTCTCCCCTCTCCCGAGAGAAAAATCCTGGTTGGGTCTGGTCACGTGGACCCACATGCTTGGTTCTCAGTAACAAATAAAATAAAAGTGGAAGATGTGCTTAAAGTTGGAATTTTGTTGTTTTTTTTTAGACTACCTAGAGAGGAAAATAATTTATTTTCCTCAAAACAAAGGCACTTGCACGTTTACTTTGTTTGTTACCACCACAAAATGTGGATGCCAACGTGACTAGATCCGACCAGGATCTTTCTTTCGGGAGAAGAAAGGGCCTGGGGACGATGTTTAGAGCTGAGGTTGTCACATTTTTCCCAATTGCTAGTGCTTCTACTAGAAAAATTAGCGTTACAAAAAAAATTGCCTAATAGTTAATTTGAACAAGAAGAATATCTAAGTTAAAAATTGGTTAAAACCAATTTTCAACAAATTACCGCTTATCTAGTATCTATGATTACTTTGTGTAAAGAACCTGGTAAATGTCTGTCAATCTAGTGTGAGGCGGTTTGTCTTAGGAAAAAGACATTTGCATGAGAGAAAAAGGTAGCTACAGTAAATAAGGGAATCAAATATTGAACTTTATATTAAAGAACACGGATTTTAAATGGTAAAGGGGCTTCTTCGTTATTGCAGCATGATTGCATTGAATTAGAAATCGAAGGCTATTGCGCGTGTATCAAATGAGCTTGAACTATCCAAAGCGGAAATCAGGTGCATCTGACAGATGCCGTTAAGGATAAATATAATTATTCAACAGAGTGCGGGAACTAGGGATCTGCTACTCTTTGGGAAAGGTGTGGGCTGTTTTATTTCCCTCGAAGACCTCGAAAGATTCCGAGAGGCTCGAACAAATGCAGTTCGCGTGCGTCGTTCGTTGGACGGTGTAGGGAAAGACGAAAGATAAAAGGTGATCTTCGAACTTTTCAACTCTCAACACGGCTGAGGTTTGAAACGGGACTTTGGGTTGGAGTTGGAGATCTAACTATCAGAGCAAACAACACTCTTGAATGGGTGAATCCAATAGGGTCTTTTGATCAGAGAGTAGAGCCTTATTGCGATATAATGCCAAATTTCACTGACTTTTTTCCTTTTTTTCACATATTTTTTTCACTAAAATCCGAATATGGTGAAAAAGACACATTTGGAAAGAAAATGCGGTTAAATTTGAAAGAAAACGCAAAAAGCTTACTTTTCGAGAAAAATGAGTTTAACGAAGTTGTTTTACAACCACAATAAGGCTGGAATGTTTCAATTCTCGTCAAGAAACGTTCATGTTTATTAAGAAGTAACAGCTACAACTGCACATTTGGGAACATTCTTGGTGGAGGGGTTCAACGAGCCTCCTGTCAGTTTAAGAGTTAATGCAGGACTACAGTGCGTTGTTTTTGTTTTCATTTTTGATATTTTGATTTATTGATTCAATGAAACCAAAACATAAACAGAGCGGGATTCTATTTGTTCGATCGTGGCCTTCAATCTCCATGAAAAACTCACGAAACTTCACATGCAACACTGATCTTTAGCATTTGTACGTAAACATGTCACCGTGTAATTAGCTTGTACAACTATTGGTCCGTCGATATATTCACTTCCTTGTAATTTAGAATTGGATTTGTTTTTGAACTTGTCGTCATTTATATTCCATAAAAGCGAGAAAGGCATTATTGTTTTGTTGTTAAAAGTGAACGCCTTTCCTGTTTCCTCAATTTAGTTAAAAATTAATGAAGGCAAATAAAAGCTTTTTAAAAACACGTACCCACGTGAGTAGCCAGTGTTATCTGCCATTTTACATTGCAGGATGTGTTACGGGTTTTTTCACTGAGCCTTTGTAATTTTAAACAATGATTTTTTTACTTTTGTTTTATAATAGCATAACAAAGTAAGATATTACTGAGATATGATAAAAAGATGGCTGCAAAATTACACTGAAAAAATGGAAAATATTACTGAAAAAGAAGGATATGTTTACTGAGACACGATAGAAAAGAGGCTGCAAAATGACACTGACAGCGTAAGCTGGTTTGCTGTTGCAGAAATGCAATAAAATATATATTGATGCTCCATCAGTGGTACTTTATCATATAGTCAAGACTGACGTGAAATTAAAAGCAGGTATTGAACTATTTTTATCAAACCTTTATCAGTTAAAGTAACTACCGGATTTCGACCAATCAAACAAATGCTTCGAACAAAACAAAAGTAAATCTTTTTGAAAATACTGACGCTTTTCAAATGAGCTGGCGAAAATCTTTGTGTAAACAGTCAAGAAGCTTTTATCTAACTCTTTTTTCTTTTTTAAAAACTGCCTTTAATATTTGAAAATCTTTGGAAAGACCAGGTATCCTTTCTTCAATATGAAAGGAATGGGAGCGCGAGCTTCGGCTAATAGGAGAAGAAAACAGCAACCTCCAGAACCGAAGAAGGAAAACAAAAAGAAATCTTCAACCTCGAAATCAGTTCAGTGGAATCCTTCGGTTAGCGCGGGAAAACCAAAGAAGATCGAAAAACCCAAACTTAACCCTTTACCAGCGGAGTACGAGGAAGCAATGGCCAAACTTGGTAAAGCTAGCGCCATTTTGGACAGCACAACAAGCTTGGAGGAAGATGTCGAGAGGAATTTGAACGCTATACAGAACAAATTGGCAGATGAAAAATCCAGCAAATGTGAACAGGTGAAACCGACTGGAAACTAACAATCAAATGCCAGGAACACTATATATACTCAGTGTCGCTGGCAAAACATTTGCTTTTGGATGACTCGCTTTAAATTTTCACGAAGTACAGAAAGAAAACAACAAGCTTCCAAGTGTAAGCATTAAATTAAGTAACCGTATCTTAAAACACAAATCTGCATAACGATGTTGAAAAACCTACCGTGAATATGTATGAGTTAGGCTCGCGTTTACCTAACTTGGAGTTTATTTTGGTTGAACCGGTATACATTAACAAACTTATAAATGTGATTTATAGTGTGCGTTATCTACGATCAAAATTATATTGCACTTTCATAAACGATGGAAACTAGCGAGTAGCGAAGCTCTGCAGGCGACTTAAAAGGCAGTTGCAGATAAAATTAATTTTATGTTAACTAAAACGTATTTTGTTCGAATCTTAAGATCTATAGCAGTTTATATAAGTGCTCAGTAACTTCAATAAATGCAGGTAGAGTCTTGACGTGTCGATTTCTTTGAACCGGATAAAACGGGTGGCTTTGGGTATAGATGTTTCTCTCAAGTAGCTTATGGCCTGTGGCGATTATTTTCAAATGGTAGAAACAAAACACAACAAAGAAAAGTTTCAAACTATACAACTAAACTTAAGTCTCTAGAACTGATTACTTAGAACATGAAAACACTTGAGAAGATGTTTCAAATGCTATTGAAATCAGCAAGAAAATCAGTCGGTCACTCGGCAAGGCAAGAAAAAGAGACTCGTCAATTTAGAAATGATTCTCCGACTCACAGTTTTGCTGACAATAAATGTTTTGGTTTTGTTTTCAATCTAATGACCTTTTGCTAAAACCCAAAGGGAACATTATTGCAGTACAGACTTGATTGATATCAGTTATGTCGACGCTAAAATAGTACAGACTGTATTAAAGATTTTGCATTAGACAAGACAAAACTTATGTGTACCTTTGGCCTGTTTCAGTTAGTTTACTTAGTTCAGAGTTTCAGGTTATAACAACAGAAGCAAAATATAAAGGTGTACTTTTATACATACTGACTGAACAGAAATAAAAGACGAACTTATACCAAACATTTTGAGTAAGGTCTACAAGAAACATTTCTTCATTTAATTAAACTTCACCTATTTTATCTAAAATTGTTTTAGTTAATATTCACAGCTGTATACAAAAAGATATATATCCTTCCGGCGTAAAAGTGCGTTCTAAAAATTTATGCAAATACACGCTTATTTCTATATAAGAACAAACTTTATAAGATCACAGAGGCTTAGATATATTGTCTAAATTTCTAGAGCAATATGTCATAAAATTTTGGAAAAGGCAAGCCTCGGCCGAAAATATTTGGTTCTTATATGAAAAAAAATCTTGTATTCAAAATATTCATTCGTAATATGCTAAGTCACCTGCACAAAGTAATTATTCTCTTCCGAACCTACGAATCGGATTTGGCTCTCACAATTGACTAAATTTTATTCTCCACTAGCAAAAATCGAGGCGTTTTGTTGCTTCTTTGTTTACTAAAGATGTATATTTTTCAAATCCTATAGCTTTTACCAGTTATGAAGCCCGGCGCTTGCGGAGACGACATTAAAAATATATCAACTTTTGTTTTTTTTAAAAAAAGCCAGCGAGTCCTTTCTCTTTAAAATTGTTTTCCCTTTGTTCATTATAAGGTGGCTCCAACTTGAACATCGTCTGTTCCTGTGCCACCGAATTTTACGAGAGACCGATTCTTCCTTGTCCACAGGAAAAGTCCTAGTCTATAGCTTGATGGGAAGAGATGGGGTTTTCTAAGTTCACACGAGTTTAGGTTCAAAAACGCGGACAGCGAAAGTTAAAAAAAACTGAAGACAAGTAACGATGACGAATCTCGAACCTGAGACCTCCGCGAACATCGAAGAGTTTCATGCACTGCTGCTAAACCAAAAATTCAGTTCGCTGGCAACAACAAACATTTATTGTACTCTATCTCATTTCTACGGAACAGAAATAACGCTGACCCAAATCTAAACCCCATGCACCAACCTTAGACAACCATAGATAACCATAGATAAAAATAATATTAAACACCTAACACTGGATATTTAATTTCTCGTAATCTGATTGGCTATTCACTCAAGGTCTAAATCCTATATCAGCTGTAGTTTGTCCAAATATGGAAACTGACAAATCTATCACGGATAATTTTCCCTCAAAATGGCCGAAAACTCGAGTCGGTAGAATATAAAGTTCAAGATATTTTTATCCACTGTTTAGTATTTAAAAAAACGTTTACTCCACTCACGCTAGTTGGATATGAGCTTATGATGGCCGACTCGGTGCGGCCGTATCTCGTCCGCTATCTAGACTAAAAGCTCCTATCCAACGCGCGTTTGTGGAATAATTGTTAAATAGCCCTGGACAGCCCTGATACATGACTGTAGGAATATTTTAAAAATGAGACTCGCAAACCTAAAGTCGTGTGAATTTAGAAAGTCCCGGGAAAAGATGAGCGCTCTCCCTTCCCAGAAACCACTTGAACGACTCTAAAAATGGCTTGCGCCGGTTTTTCAACTTCCGCTCTGGCAGCTGACCGGACGCCAAGAAATGAAGCAGGTTCATGTTATGACGTATTTATGGAGCTTCACTGCTTGTTAGCTGATGTATGCAACTCTGATTACTTAACAAGTAGGTTAAATTACTGTCCTCCCTCAATTTTGTCCGGTATATTACTTGATGCTTCTTCCTGTTTTGTTTCCCAAATCCCAATATTTTCTAAAGTATCACACCGAGATATACGTTGTCCAGCAAGTCATGCGCAGTACAAAATAAGATGTCAGCTGGGGGAAGAAGGGAAAAAGTGACAACTTTTGTAAAAAGATAAACAATAACCTTTTTTAAAATGTCTCAGAATAATATAAATGGGGTTCATGGCCACCAACAAAACTCTTACTTTGCAATGCGCGTGATTGCGATTTAAGCAGCTTGGTTAATACTCGTGATCTAAACAGACTGATTTATAAATAATTAAAATAATGGTCCAAGTCAAGCTATAACACAATGAGTAACTCGGTCAGTGAATTAAGTCCTCATGCGGATCAATAACTTTTTAAGGTCAGAATTACATGACGCGCATGTTGTAATCGATGAGTAGTTGATTATGAATACTAAATACTAGTCAGATATAAATGGAAATGGCGGTGAAATCTAGCAGATGAAGTATTGTTTTTCATAACCAGCTGTGTTGATCGTAAATCACCTGAAAATATTCGAGACTCTGTAGGAAAGATGCGGAGCCAAGCATAATATGTAATTGATTCTAATTGAGTTTGAAGTAGTTTCTAATAGCAGTACTTCGCTTGAAACAATCAGTTGCTCAGAAAGACAATAACATGTCTGCGTCAAAAGGAGGAGTCAATTCCAGTTCAATGCCAAAGAAATACCCCCTGCAGCAGAAGGTCATTCTGTCATGAACAAAACTTCGAATAATACTGGAATATTTATACAATCATTAGAATAGAGCAAGAACAAACAGATTACGCTGAATGGAAACTGTTTTCTCTAGTTTTGGTTTGTTTTCCTTCAACTATAAACTAACAGGTTTCATTTAAGAGCTGTATAAATTAAGGTGAAGGAACATTGGTGGACAACATAAAATGTTGAAGTACGGATCGTCTCTCAGTAAAAATCGCTTCAACCCGAAATGGCTAACTCGAGCCATCTCCCAACCAGAAAAGATCAACAACTTCTATGATGAAACTGAAGCTGACTCTGGTGAAGCTGAAGCTCCTGTGCCGAAAAGAAAGTATTCCCGACCGAGAAGTGTGAGTTTTCACCCCAACGTGCGACTTTACTATGCCGCTACTACAAATAATCTCGAAGAAGTGCGGATTTTGGTCCAATCCGGAATGGCCGACGTGAATGCGCCGAGTCCCGACGGCGCAACGGCTTTGCATTGCGCTGCATTTGAAGGTCATGTAAAGTGTATGAAAGTATTGTTGGAAAATGGCGCAAACTTAAATGCAAGGGACGATGATGGATGGACTCCGCTCCACGCTGCCGTTTGCGGGGAGCATCAAAAAACCGTCACATTGCTGTTGAATCACCAAGATACCAATTTTTATGCTGTTAACGACGATGGATTCACACCGTTCCAGATGGCTGTTGAGTTGAAGAATGACAAACTTATAAAGCTCATGTTGATGAAAATGTCTTCCAGACATGCTTCGGCAGAAGCGATACCAGAAACGAACGTGTGAAGTTGTTGTTTAGGCCGATGCAAATTGATTATCCGGTTCATGTCAGCGCCCGCGTGGAAATTAGGCTACCGTGTCAAATAGTCCGTCTTCCATCGCAAAGTAGCGTTATTTACAATAACAAAGCACTTTTAAAAAAGCGCAAACCAGATTATCGGCTGTGATTAACTTTTAACAATAGATCTCCATCGCTGTTTGATATTTTTTTAGCCGTTTCCGGCCATAACCACTGATTACTGTAAATCCATTTTAAATCCTTGTTGAAAACCCAGAACAACTTTGTGAAAGAGGCAGACGCGAACCGGATAACCATTTTTTATTGGCCTTTAATATAGGGCACTGCTCGTGCCAATAATGGCAATAATGTTGTATATATATTCTGAGCTGTTCGTAGCTCACTCCATCCATGTTCCGACAGTTTTTACCTTTTGAATCTACACTGAAACCGGCTGAAAGTTTAGGTATCGGGTCCTTTCGGATCAATAGTCGCATGCACTTTTGATGCCTTAAATTATTAGTCAGTGATTAGAACGTGAGAACGAAATCAAGCATAACACGACTCTCTAGTTTTAGTCCATTCTTTCGGTTTTTAAAGTAAGCAGGCATGTAAATTTGAATAAGAGCTAAAATTGATGAGTTAGCACGGAGTCGTTGCTTTGCATTAAACAGCTACAGTTTTTCGCGGCACAAAGACCAACCCGATATGCGACCGATATGCGGGCAGATATGTGTCTAATGTGGCATATCACTTTCGAAAGCGTTGCACCTCACCTTCGAAACCGAACGGCACGTAAAGTTTGCCGGAAATATTATTACAAGTGTAAGCAGAAGGCCTATCCACTTTGGTTTTTGGAATGGCACAAAAGCTACACTCTTTATTTTTTAGAAGATAAGAATATCGAGGCTGAAAATCGCGAAAATTTAAGAATGTTTTAAGAATAATGCTGAGGCTGAGATTTTTTTAAGAATATAGTTTTGTGCAATATAAAAATATGTTTACAACCAAACTTAAATATTTGGAAATTCTAAAGTCAGGAGCACCAGTTTCTGTTGATGTACCTCTGTGAGAAACCATTTTTTTGAAGCCAAAATGTTCAAGAGTCGACTGACGTGAGATAGTGTACGTAACATGACACCAGGACGTTGCACAATGCATAAATGAGACTCAGGGAGGCAACGCCAAGCTGATAGACTTATTCTATTGACTTGTATTCTAAGAATATTTTAAGAATATTTTCAGCCTCAAAACGCCAAAAAGTTAAGAATATTGAGCCTGAGTCTGAAAAACAATATTCTTCTAAAAAAAGAGTGTATATATCCGGTACAGTGCAAACGAGACCCTCGGTAAACTCGAAGTATTATTGCGTTGAAAAACTTAGCAAAAACGAGACCCCAACAGAGGCCAACACCAAATTAAGGCAACACAGTCACTTCTGTTCCTTCATGGTTTCAGTAAGTCCAAATACCAAGGATACATGTCTTTTTTTAATCGAAAAGGCTGCCATCAAATGTTACTGATGTTTTGACTTAACAAGCAAACGCAAATTGGCCGTATTTATACTAGAGACGATAGTTTCATCTGAGACGTTATTATCATCAGATACCGATATATTCGACTATGAAAACGGAAGTTAGGGTAGACGACATTGATGTCGTAAACGATATTTAATAACGTCTGAGACGGTAGTGTCGTCGGTTATAATCGTCTCGCATAAACGGCCATTTTTAGCAGGTCTCAACAAAGTGAACCGACAGGTGCTTAATTAACTTCTCAAGCACGGTATAAATATAATAAATAATCAAGTCTCGGAGACAATTTTTGAACTGCATGACTCTGGTTGTTTCGAACTGCGGTTATTATTACAAGTCAGCCAGGGTTAACATCGGGAAACAGAAGAGCGACGGGCGGTCGACGAGCAAATGAGTTTTTGTGGAGTTAATTAAAGCAAGAAGTAAAATTGTAGTTTAGTAAAATTTTGTGGCTCTACCTTTCTTGAATTCCTGCACTCATAAGATGATTAACCTGTGTCACCTATAGTTATCTTCGGATGGCTTTTGCATGATACTCTCTGGCAATCAAGTGATAGAGCATCATAAGCGAGTACACGCTGTTTTTATATATAACAACAACTTTATAAGAACAGTGAGGCTCAGAATGACCAAAATTTAAAAACAATTTAAGAACAAGCTGAGGCTCGGGCTCGATAGCTATTTTTTTAAACTTAACTGAGCCTCGATCTTTAACTTAATAATGCAGAATGCATAAAAATGATTCGCAGTTTTTCTCTTTTAATCGTTGTCATTGCTTGAGATAATCACTGGAAATTGTGTCGGGAAAATGACTCAGCGAATCCATGATAAATCCGCGTGATGAATTGATCAAAAAATGCACCCGCCAAGCAATTCGTTTTTCAATACATGTAATGCAATACCTTCGGCTTAGCTTTTATTCGATTTGAACCACATTTAGAAATAAGAACAATTGGAGGCTCAAATCGCCAAAAAATTAACTGAGAACAAAAAGCCTCGGCCAAATTCACTGGTTCTTATAAAAAAGCGTGTAATAGTCTTCAGTCATTAGATTTACAACCCTAAATAACTACCGCTTTATTTCCATATTTTTGTTTTGGCCTAGAAAAGCTACAAGTGAAAGCTAGATTATTCTGAAATCTCACTGTCTGGCCCCGAGAGGAAGTAAGAATCTGATCCGATTTTACATTCCCTTTAATTTAGTTTAAATCTTAAAAACGCCTCGAAGCTAACACAGTGAAGTTTCTAATGTCAAATCTGCATACATTTTTCATGTTTGGTACGGCTTACAAAACGCTCCTCCCTGTGTCCATGGCAAAAATCTACCACACTCATAGAAGCAAGAAACCAGTTTTGAAACAAAGCAGTTGTTTCTGTTTTGGGTTTAAGTAAAAGAATTCGTATAGAAGAGCTCGAACAATTGCTTTAAAAAATGTCAAGTCTCAAGTCAAGACAATAGCTGCAAGTTCAATCCATGATGTCACCAAGGTTTGAACTATCGTTTGATTTCATACCCATAGCTCGACCTTGGCCGTTGCCACTGCCGAGTGCTTTATTTGGCAGCTAGATTCCAGGCTAGACTGCGAATCGTTTCTTTCTTTTTCTCGACAAAAAAAAGGAAAGAAAAAAGAACAAGCGCCGAAGCTGCGAGCGAATCGGCCAGCGAGAGCAAAACCGTACCTCCTATGTCGCACACGGACATCGAATATCGACTGCTCTTGATGGAAATAAGGGACCGGTCATTATTTATCGCCTGGGGGGGGGGGGAGGAATTTTACAATTCTATCGAAGAATTTAGATGATCCCCCCTTGCACACTACCTTTATGGGAGTGATCCCCCCT
>JAOBYE010122225.1:21350-34925 GCA_025403585.1 Parazoanthus swiftii | reverse complement strand
TACCTGGATATTCATGGTAACCTTAATTCGTTTATCTCCTAGACATGGTATAAGCACCTGGATATTCATGGTAACCTTAATTCGTTTATCTCCTAGACATGGTATAAGCATTTGGATGTTCATGGTAACCTTAATTCGTTTATCTCCTAGACATGGTATAAGTACCTGGATGTGCACAGATATAGACGGAGGGGACACGTTTCGAAACGAGATTCTTGCTAACGTGAGAGATGCCAAGGTTTTCTTGATCTTTCTGAACGAGAAATGGGCCAAGTCGGACGAGTGTTTCTTTGAATTCAACTATGCCATGGTAAGAAAACAGAGACAGAGTTAGTGTTGCTGAATCGATAATAATAATATTAACAATAGTAATAATAATAATAATAATAACAACAATAGTAATAACGATAATGATAATGAAAAAATATTTATATTAATGATTTTTGATCTGCCACTCCCCGAATCTGCTTCAACACTTGATTACCTTCCAGTCTTATTTTCTGCTTGCGCTCCGCTTATCTGCCTGTATCTGCCTGTCTGTCTGTGTTTGTCCGTTTGTCTGTCTGGCTGTCTACCTTTCTGCACACCCGTCTGTCTGTCTGTTTGCCTGTCTGTCTGTTTGTTTGAACTTCTTTGAGATCGTTCGTTCGGGGATTGTAAACAATTGGCCGAGCAAGTGGTGATCTTCTCGAGAATGCAAAACGTATAAAACAAGAAATTGAATAGGGGAAAGAAATGAACGAAAATCACGATCAAAATCATATTTTTTTTTCAGACACCTTTGCTCGTGCTTCCCTTTGTGTCTTGTCTCAAGTTCCTGCCGTGCATCCCTCCTATAACATCTTCCTTCCCATTAACCTGAGCTTATATTAGTTTATGTTAGTAAATTCGTTATTCAACAGCGCAAAAATTTGACTAAGAAAACCCCGGTGATCATGCCAGTCGTGACAGAGCACTTTGACATGGAACAATATCCCCATGTTGATGCGCTTTTGGCCAACGTCCAGGGAGTCTTCCTGACCTCGGTAAGGTTTGTCAATACTATACTACAAGGACACAAAGGGGATTGTCTCACTATTTTGTGGCTTTAGGACTTGGGTATCTTGCTCCTGACAATCGCTCAGGCATAAAACAAAGAGCTATTAGAAACGAGCAGGCAAAACTGAAAGGCAGAAATAAAACAAAAAAGCAAAATTTTAACACAGACTTTCGCGTAGCGGTCACCTTCTAGTGTCTTAAAGTTATTTCACTGAAAGGGATGTTGATCCAACTCAGAGTTAGCGGCTGAGTGGACTGGGTCAGATCTAGAGTGAAGTAGAGTGTCTTACTCACTTCAGCTGCGGAGGGAAGGGGGGAAGGGGGAAAGGGGACTCGCGGGAATGACTACTGGGAAAGGGGACTCGCGGGGATGACTACGGGAGGAGGGGACTCGCGGGGATGACTGCGCGGGGGGGAAGTCGCGGGTAGAACAAAGCGGGGGGACTTCAACTCATGTAGTTTGGTGTTTTGTAACACAAACGAAAACAGAAAAAGTTAATAATAACTTTAAGTTCATTGGCTGTTAGTGCCCCAGTGAAGATCAAGGGATTAAGCAGGTGATGGAGAGCTTGAAATCCACTGTGCCCATGAAGGCGGCTGCACCAGCGCAAACCAAAACCAAGGCGCAGGCGCAATCCCCTCCTAAGGCCCAGGCTCCTCCCAAGCCAAAGGCTTCCCCGGCCAAGGTCTCGGCTAGTGAAGTGAAGGAACTCTCCTCTGTGATGAAGTCTCTCACTACTAAAGACACATCTTTGCCGTCAGGTCAGTCAGACCGTTGTTATAGGGAAGTTAAAATGAAAGTGTGTTTTTCAAAAAGAGAGATTTTTGATGTTGTGGGCTGCATGACCAAAGCACAGCAATAAAAAAAAGAAGAAATAAAATGAAAGTGGGAAAACAGACTAATAGACCGCATGTATAGTACGCCCCACTGGCCATGAGCAAAAACTTTGAGTCGAGGCTGGTAAGGCAAATATACAGCAAATGTGTGAGAACTTGGAAACCGACCTCGACTTGGAGTTTATGTTTATGGCTATTGGAGCGTGCTATGCATACGGTCTATAGGCACAACCATCCGTACTAAAAGAGGGTTGGGGGAGGGGAGGGGGCTTTTACCCCTCCTCCCACGTCATTTTTATCGTAGATGGTAAAATCGCAATTCATAGATACAAATTAGTTATTAGGCCCATGATGTATCGTTTGAGTTTTTTCATCTTGGAGATATTCGTTTTTTTCTATTTAAGTAGTGAACTTTCAATCTGAAATACAATACTGTTTTACTGATATTATTTGGGTTTGTTTACACTCATTTCACAATGTTTAACCCAGTAAATGCATAAATGTATAATTGCAAATACTTGAATGAGTTGTAGTCTCTATAACAAACATTTTATTATTATTACTCTAATTATTTGTTATTATTATTGTTATTATTATTATTTTCATTATTAATCTATTGCCTGGTTAACTGATTGCAGGCAAGTGGCAGGGATACTTTATTGATAACAGGGCCCTGAAAGGGAAGGCCTCTGGCAGCAAATGGCTCATTGATGTCACCATGAACTTTAAAAACAACAACGAGTTCACAGCAACAGGAAGTGACGATGTTGGACCGTTCACCTTTAAGAAGGGAGTGATTAAAGGTGAGAATGCAAGAACGTAACTAATTTTCACTCTTGATGCAAACAGTATGCGGAGTCCTTGTTGAAGTTAACTTTATTTTACTCGGACACCGGTATAGCTAACTTTGAAAGATAATTATATATGTGTCGACAGGACATTTGTGACAATACTCAACGTTTCAGCACTTTCCAAGCATGAAACGTGCATGTTTATACCATTTTAAATCACAAGCTGGTTTTGGACTTTCGGTTTTTATCAAGGGACGTGAGACGTGTTTAAGGGCAATTAATGAATTATTAACCATCCGCGTTCCATAAATCTAACAACTTATATATTTTGTAGTTGGAACACAAACTAAGGCTCAATTCGATTGACGGCCGTCCCAAACATTATTCGGAGAGCCAAAAGACTTGAAGCGTCGTGGATCAATAAAATCATTGGCAATGGTCCACAGTTTTTGAGGGTCTGTGATCTCATAAATGAAGATGAGGTCATGTCTTGAACTCATCTGTGGATGGGATGAGGTGAAGACATGACCCCAAATGAGTTTGACGAGGTCATTTTATGAATAAAAGAACTCTTTTGTTTTTAATAGTACTCGTTCGTTGATCCACCTTGCGTGAAAAAGCATCTACAGAAAATAAATAGTCTCTATACTTCCATGGAGAAAAATGAAATAAATTTGCCCCTCCCCCGTTCTTCTTCCCCATCTACCGTTCTACGGCATTGCCTTCTCAACGGGTACAGATTTTTTCCACTGGTTTCAACATACCCTTCCGCTCCTCGTTCCTTCCTCAGTAGTTCTGTTTAAACGAATTCGTTTTTACCGCTCTACGGCCCTTTCCTTCTCAACAGGTTCCAAGATTGAGTTCCTCAAGGCGTACGCAAGACACAACGTCTGTTACTCAGGGGAGGTCAGGGGAGTGCAGATGACGGGCCGCTGGTGGCTGGAGACCGCGGCTGACATTAAGGGAGTCTGGGCCATGTGGCCAATCAACTAGACTGCTGCGTATTACGTCATTCATTTGATGTAACATCTTGTAATACTGTTGGATTGATGATTGAGGTGTTCATAAAAGCTCTTGATGCTACAAAAATCTGATTCGCCTTAGATCCTGCATCTCAATGTAGTCCTTATTTCTTAAACCAAGTGTTGACGTCACGATTTTGGTGTCGATACACAAAATATTGTATCACAGCAACAAATAAAACATATTTTCTAAAGTGCGGGCACATTAATTCCTTTAAACAACGTTAGCAATCAGTGTTTTCCAGCTGTCATGTAAACAGTTCGAACAGTTGGGTGCAAAGAAGCGCGAAATAAATTCCAGTGTACGTTTTCTTTTTCCGGAATTAAATCTGGTTCAAATGATTTCATACAGTGTGTCAGTAGTGTAGTGTGAAGTGCAATGTATTGTATTGTATTGTATTGTATTGTATTGTATTGTATTGTATTGTATTGTGTTGTAGTGCGAAGTGTATTGTGTTGTGGTGGTAGTGTAGTGTGGTGTAAAGTAAGTGTAGTGTAGTGCAGTCACACACACAAGGATCAATCACCAGTAGCTTGATACATGTATTTTATTCACTTCTTGTTTCTCCCAACACCAAACAACGCTCGCTTTTGTTTCTTTTCCTCCCCGTAGTTTTCTGCTCGAAGTTCAAGTTCAGTACCAACTTCTTCTCAATGATCGAAGGCCGCGTTATCGACTTTTACTCTAAAGATAAAGAAAATAGTTTCGCGTTTAATAATAGTTTGAATCTAACCTCATTTAAATAAAGAACAAGATAAAAATGTTTCACTGATTATTTATGAATGACAATAGATATTTACTTTATTTCATTATTTTGTTCAAAAAGTCATTTCTGATTAGTCAACCTCTTGGGATTTTTGGCTGACTCTGTTCAAGAAAACATCTGCTTATTAGCACAGATCATTTTAATCACGACTGCGAATTAAACATGATATTCATAATTCTTAATTATTTATTCTTAACAACATTGACATAACGAACTGGTTGTGAAGCTCAACAAACTTCAAAAGGAGTCAGCACAGAGCTGCTTTGTCTTACGTTGAACCGTGACAGTGCACATTGCTTTGTTTTACGTGTCAGCCCAAATGTTACTACTGGTTGGTTGTTCATATGCATTTCAATACCTTTATGTTACATGTGCACCGTCAAGGCCAACGAACAAAAGAGATAGAGAACAAAAAGATGTAACAAAGAAACTGGCTGCTTCGCTCTATTAACTAAAATCTTAATTAGAAACACTAATTACTGGGGCGGGATCTCATCAAGGCATCTCAACATATTTGGCACTATTTACCCGGCGGAGCTGGAACTGAAAACAGAAACACTGAAGGGGTCAGTGCACATTCTTGTTCCAGCAATCTGAAACAAGAGTCTTCAACCTTCTGAACACTTGGAGTCAGGTCAATCAATAGGTAGGGGACAAAATGACAGACTTGCTAAGTTTTGGAAAAACTGCGACGACAAAGGTTTCAAACTGCTAAATTCAGACACTTGCCTTAAAGTAAAATGAATAATTTTTGGAGTAGAATCCCGTATTGAGAGAACAACCCGGAAATCCTAAAGTTTGTCCAAGAAATAAAAGAACTTGCGGATGATGACGTCTTTGGGCCTGAAGACCGAATGTTAGTAGTCAGAGATCCATTTGAGATGGCAGAAAGATTGTTCTTTAATTGTCGAGTGGAACGTTATACCAACTCGGCCAGTTTCTTTGTTATATGTTGTTTGTTCTGTATCTCTTTTGTTCGTTGGCCTTGACCGTGTTTAAAACACAAAAGGTATTGAAATGCACATGAACAACTAACCAGTTCAAATACTTGGGCTCCCACAGTAATTGAACAAAGCAATGTGCTCTGTCCGGCACGGTTCGTTCAACCTAAGAGAAAACAGCTTTTTACACTCCTTTTGAAATTTGTTGATTTTCACAACCAATTCGTTCTGTCAAATATGATGTTTCGATGATTTCTCCGTAGTTCTTCCGCAATATTTGAACTTACAACTTTGTTTGGTAAAGATTAGGGATCAAAACGTGACATTCCCGCTGCGCCGTGATATCTTTGCATTTGAATCTCTCTCAACACAATTGTCAACGGAAGAGAAAATACTGGCATCTTGGATGCACGGATCTTTGACCAGAACCATTTTAGGCATGAGGTTGACTGACTTATCATGCATAAGATTCACAGCGAGTTGTTTTTCTCGTGTGCGTGTGGCAGATGATGTTTTAATAACTGCCGACGTTGCTGGTGAAAACTGAATACACTTTAAGACTGTAGACAAAGGCTTTATTACTTGCAGGGCACGAGTAACACGAGCGTTCTTCTGTCAGACTATCCGGATCACAGCTCTTCCCTCCACATCTTGGTAGCGGATTGGAGCAGTTCCTCGTGCGAATCTCTTTGGCCGCGTGGTCGCAATTCTTGTTGCAAGCTCCCCATTGTGACCAGTGGCTGAGGCCTCCATCAACTGTGAAACAGAACTCTTCTGTTTTATCATGTTCATCATCACAATCACTATTATCATGATCATCGTCAGTATACCTAGTTGTATTTATTTTGTTTGTAAAGCTTCTGTTCTTGTTATTAAACGGAAAATTTTACTACAAAAAGGACCTGGTCAGGCCATTTACACCTTCACTTGACACTCAGCGCTGTGTAGCGAACATCACCACCCTAGCCTCCTCTACCCCCTCCGCTCGACAAACCCAACCGTCAGTCCTTCAAATGATATATAAACAAAACGGATGGAACTTTACATAGCCGCCAGAGCAAAATAACTACTTACTTGGTTTTCGGTCAGCATCGCAGTCGTCTTCGTTGATCCAGTACCAGATAGTTCCAGGATTTCTCATTCCCCCGTCGGTCATCCATCTGGCTGGATCGTAGAGCGTGTTTCCGAAGATTATCGAGCCGAACTCTCGGTTATTGTTGGCATTTGCATTTGTAGTCAAGAGAGCTCTACTGTGCGTACCGTATTTATCAAACCACGGCATTCGAGGGTTCAGTCCAGGCCGCCTGTACGCAGAAAACTGCCACTCGTCAAATTTCTTCACCAGGGTTACTCTTGTCTGTCGGTTGTTTGTAGCGAGAAAGCTGTGGGAGATGGGCGCGGAGAGAATTAGTATATCAGGCTTATGGAGTTATTTCGAACTGAAAGGGATGCAGGAAGAAGTTTTTCGTGTAAATTCGTACGTATAGCCGACTGGCGACTTTTATTAAACAAAAGGTATAAGACAATTTTTTGTTTTATAAAGAACGTTGTGAATGTGTAACTAAAAGCTACCTGTTGTTTTGGGCCATTTTCGTTGACATTTTTGTTTTCTCTGCTGAAGTTATCTAATGATGCAGCAAACACTCCCCGCTCCCTACCCATATCCATCCCTTCAGTGATTCCCGCAACATGTGCATGCAAGAAATTGTTACAACAAAAACACCCGTCCCCACCCCCTCCCTTCAACCCAACGTGGATAGCACAACACCTGTAAGATACTGGCGCAGAAAACACTCCTCCCCAGTGGTTTCGCCGGTTGGCGTCCAACTTGTACTTGAACGTAGCACCCCGGCTTATCCCTTTAATGACGTCACCATACTCAAGAATGGAATAGTCGTGCAGCAATGAAGGACGCATCTTATTCCTGAAGAAGACACGTGACGTCAATTTTTTGACAACTCTAAAAAAACGGGTTTGGCCGAACTGCATCAATTTTAGAAACATCCTTGCTTAATCCTTGCAGAACACGAAGATATCCGAAAAATTTCGATTTGTAGCCGTCTTAATTTTAGTCATGGACTAGGCATTTGGGTCACTTGGTAGTCATGACTGATAGAGGATAACTGATTTTGAAGCCATTAACTGATAACTGATGTTTGGCTTAAATTTTAGCTGCTAACTTATACCGGGTTACCCCCATTCAGATCCTCTTAGTTCGCTGAACTATATTCGAGTCATTGGTTTACAGTTTGTTTGTTTAGGTTATGGCTAGATTGCGTTAGTTTAAACTCCACTGCTATTCTTAACTGATTTGTATATTTGACAACATCAATTGGCGTTTCGATGTAAATCATTTCCTATTTCATTTCTGTATATGTATTAAAAACCAAAAAAATGGTTTTAAAAATTATCTTAGATATATTTGTTTTGGGGACATAGCTTGTTACGGGATTCGAAATGCATTACTTTGGTTTTTTTAATTGAATATTTTATAGGATGCCAAAGGAATAGATTATTGCTGAATGGGGACACGAGCAAATTAGCTGAATGGCTATTTTTCACCAGTAGCGACTACAATATTGATAAGGTAGAATGATGTTCTGATTTTCAATAAACTTGTGGCTAGCTTATTGAGCATACAACATACATGTATGCGCATGCGTTGTTCATTTGACAGGATTAGGAGACAAAGGAAACACACGTTGTATTGTTTCCATTACAGTTTCAAGTTTTAACAGCTCAGTTCTTAACGACATTATTGCACCTGAGGGGGACCTGAGCACGAGTCCAGTTTCCGTTGGCACTGGTGACTAACAGAGTAAAGGCTCCGTCATCTGACGTCATGTCACAAAACACTGGGAAGTATTGCGCAGACTCAGCTGGTTTTATCATGTAGTAACCGTCACTGAACGTGCGTCCCGCCCGTACGCCGTAAACCTTGACGTCATTGCACGATCGTCTGGGGAGAAAGGTGAAGTAACTACTGAGCTGATCGTCGTGAGAATGTTGTTTGAACACTCGGCGACACCAGGAGACAATTCTACTAAGGTATTCTCACGTTACGTGATTGAAGATTGCACACTCGAGTTTAAAACGTGTAAAAGCAAATGTTTTTCATGTTAGAAAAACTTAAAGTAGTGTTAACTAAATGCTGTTACCGTTTATTAGATTGAAGGTTAAAACTATCATCAATGAAGAATGAAGAAAGGAATGTCGGTTTATGGTTAGACACGTACCTACAGTTTTATTTCCAAATGAAACTTTAAACAGAATGAGGCTTCGTCTGGAAAATGGGGTGCTTTTGGTCATTGTCAGGAAGTACGAAAACAGTTCTTTCAGGAAAGAAAAGAACTGAATTTACAAGAAGAGGTTCGGCATATCAGACGTTTTACATCGCACTAGGTTACCTGGTTCCCTCACGCATCCACACTCGGACAACACGAGGCGTTTCTTTGGAGCCTTTGATATAACTTGGGAGGTGTGCTGCACCGGCGTTGTACACAATAGACCCTGAAGGGTCATTCAGTGATGACGCGCTGGTCATCAAAATGTCGGGAGATAGGTTCACTCTGGGCATGCGTAAGCCAAGGTTACCGCTGGCGTCCCAGTTGTCAAACTTCTGAATAAGGTTGATTTTTGTCTGCTTACTTCCATTTGAGAGGAAACTGTAGTCGAGTGGTGATTCCCAGATCCCACCCCAGCGATCCTTGCCGTCGGCTTCAATACGATACTGGAACGAGTCCTGCGATTGGGTTCAGAATCAAAGCTGTTTAATTAAAGAAATATAAAACAATAAGAACTTGATGTAAATATACATGGAAAGCTCTCAAATTATGTTGAAGTAGAATCTTTCTGGTCACGACTTATCTAGGAATTGGCGTGTGGCAATACTGAGGAATAGATCAACACAGGACGCTATGATAAGAGTTCATGTGGAGCGCAAAATGGATCCATGCACATCTTGCTTTATAACATATAAAATTTGGTCGATGACATAGAACTAGACCTGCTCATGAAGAGCAGCCACAAATAACTTTTGGCTATTTGAAAGCTGAGCTACGCCCGGTTTTGTAGATTATAACACTAGGGCGTAAAGGAATGTCGTCTTTCGAAGTTGCCAAAACATTCTTTATTTACTTTCGCTTTTATAACAATGTTCTAAACTAACAAGTTTGGATTTAACTACGGTTTTCACCAATATTTATTTGGAACTATTTCCCCCTGTAATTCGGTTTTTTAACATTACCCCCACATTCTTTGAACCGATCCCAAAAGAGGGCAAACCAACAATTTTTATGTCCAATACTTCTGCTGTGCGGATGAACACATCCTCGTTAAATATCATTATCGCAACGAGATTTTATAACATTATAAAAATCAAAAATACTTGTTTTTCCTAATCTGAAGGTAAAATGTTTTAAAGGCGATATAATAAGTTACAGTGATGGCAAATTTAAGAATCTTGGAAGTAACTTACTTTTCAGTTCGCTGACACACCTATAGTGGAAGATCATTGGGGTTTGCAATGACATGAACAGGTTTTGAATTCTTTTGCGTAAAATGAATCGAAGGCCAACAGTTACTAGGCATTCAGCCAAACGTTGCAAGATTTTAAATATATTTTTACCTTGTAAGGTTAATCTAACACAGATAACAAATACAGGTTGTAAAAATGGGGCACCTTGGAGGAATCTTTAATAGTAGCAGCCAGTCCAAGGATGGAATAGTCACTTTCGAGGGAGGGCGCCTTTTCATTCCGCAGTTTGATGTTGTCCTTGTTCCAACCGCTATGAGAGGCACTGGTGACTAGTAATGTCCAACCACCACCATTGCGAGTGACGTCACAATACGTCTTGACTTGCTTTTTTCCGTTGGGACTGATGGAATACTTTCCGTCTAAAAGTTTTAGTTTAGGATGGGAATATGGAGCTCCATTAAATTCAAGAGATCAAAAAGTTGCTTTCAAATCTCACAAGCTAACCAGTAACAGTAAACTATTTAGCATCTTAGCAGAAGGTAGTCCAGTACGGGTTGTTACTTTTTCGAGCCAATATGTTTTCCCAGCCTAAAGGGGAGAACACATTGAATTATGCAGACTAAAAATAAAGCTAGTTTACAACTTCCACTGAATAAATTGTTTATCATTCTTTTTTTCAAAAATCTTTAACATTTGGAATTGTTTGAAACATATTTGGGACCGTTTTCACATCTTTGAAACTTTTGAAAAACGTTTTTGACAATGTTTTGTCGATTACGTGTTTTCGAAAGCCATTGACGACTTAAAAAGTGTTTGGGAAAGTCTCTAAAAAGTCTTCGAAATTCCTCAGATCTTTTTGGATGACATTTGAAACCGTTCGAAAAACTTTTGTAGGGGTTGTGTGCTACATGCAGGCGAGATTTACAAAAATATGTTTTTGGTTTCATCAAATTTGAAACTGGTTAAACTAATTCGTGAGCAGTGTAAGAAGGTCAAATGATTTTCTCTAGTTTTGTTACATTAATTCTATGTCGTATAACAGAGGCAGTTATAAATAAATATATTTTTATTCCAAGAAAATGTTGACGTCTTAGCAGATAACGTTTTGATTAGCTAATGGTGTTAAGGAGAACAACTGTTTATACTCACTCAAAACTCAGTTTCTTTTTACAGTATTCACTGGCCTAGTTCTCTATTTTTAAAAAGTTATTTCTTGCTTAGTTTGTTTTCGAAACTAGTCTTTTCACATCTGTTCATAAAAAGATGACACATGTTCAAGTATAAAGTAAACACAAAATATTGGAGAGTTCATACGGCGAGTTGTTTTCCTTAAAACCTTTGGCCCATCTGAAACGTTATTAACTGTTGTTGTTGTTGTTATTATTATTACTATCATCATCATTATTATTATTATTATATTGTTATTATTACTACTAGTATGATGTGTTGATCTTGCTTAGCTATATAGTATGCTATCAGTATCACCCAATCTGGAATCTCTGCCCAAACAATGATTTAAAGTAGTATACTAGGTCAGCGGTCAGCGAACAAGATTAACACAACGAGTCTACTAAGTCTCAGTATAAACTGTCACCTGTTACAGGATGTGTCAGCTGATAACCTCTCAATTGAACCTCCATGCAGGACCGTGGCAGCTCGTATGGACCTTCTCTCATCCAGTACCAGATGAACTCTGGCCGTCTTTCTACTGAAGGCCCGCTACCAATCCACGGAGCAGGGTGGTGTGCGGCAGAGTCACCTAAGTGTTATATTTGGGTTATTTTAATATCAATCATTTATATATTAATGACTCCATTGGAAGTTTGCTGTGTTTAAATAAAGGTTGCACCTGTATTTAACCTTAAAAATTTATTCTTAGCCGTAGACAATCGCTAAGATATAAATGCCTCTTCTATATTCCCCTTGGCAGGCCTTGCAGAACAAGTAGGTTGTCAAAGTCTTTTTCCGTTGTTTCAGACTGTTATGTCATTTCTCACTTTATAAACTGACCCTGCTACTTAGATCAACAGCTTCTCTACACTGGAGTCTGCACCGTTCACCTACCTGTAACTCTCTTCCACCAGAGAGATTGAAACAACACGCCTGGTTGTTGTTATGCTGACACCCGTCCCCTCCCCCCAGCCCCTCTATCCAGGTAAACCGCTTCGCTATACTGTAGTCTGGATCGTTCAAGAACCTCTATGCCAACCGTCGTTTTACACTCTAGTCTGGAACGTACACCTACCTGTTATTGTCCCCCACCATACGGAGGTAGCACTCCTGGAGGTTGTGAGTCTGGCCCCCGCTACCCAGGGCATCCGTTTCTCTATACTGAGGTCGCCGTACTCCCAGTTGTCAAACTTGGTAACCATTTTCACGTCTGTTTGATCGTTCTTAGTAGCAGTAAAGCTGTAAGTTGTCGGGGCCTTCCAAATCCCTCCCCAGCGTCCTTGAATGGATTTAAATAAATCTAAACTCAACGGATTGGCCAAATGGCGATAAAAAAAACAAAAGCAAGGCTTATCTTAATTATAAAAGCAAAGAGTACATCATAAGTAAAGCTTCTTCGATTTCAAAACAACCTTAACTCTTTGTTTATCAAAACAGTGTTTTGAAGCTTCTTGACAAATAGGGAGTTTTGTCACAACTGTAAACAAGTGTTCTTAAATGCACCTACCCAAAGTTTGTGCCTCCAGTCTGTATTCAAAAGTGCTGCCTTTTACGTACACGGTGTCTTTGATGCTGTTGGCGTGCTCCAAGATTGAGTAGTCTCTGTCAAGACGAGGTGTGTCCTGGTTCCGCAATCTCACGTTGTCAGCGGTCCAGCTGTTGGTATGACTGGTAACCAACAGCGTCCAACCTCCCCCGTCACGTGACATGTCACAGTACACCAATATTGGTTTGTGGAGTTCCACTGGGTAGATCTTGTACAGCCCGTCGGGGTAATGATAGTTATCAACAAAACCGGCTCGTTGTAGGTCTCTACACGAGCGTACAACTGGTGGAAACAAATTTTCAGGAAACGTATGAGCGATCAAATTATTTGTTGAAAATGTTTTAAATAAGGCTTATTTGGACCAGTATACGACAAATAACAATTACCTAATTCAAAAGAAGATTAGTTACAGGAAAAACACCTAAAATAAGGGAGGTGAAAAGAGGAGAGAAACGTTTTACAGGTTTTAAAGCCACTTTACTCACTAGGTATTTTTATTTAATTCTCGTCTACTTTTAACTTAAAACTTTTTAACGGGTAAAATAATTTCATTCATCTGTGATTTGAAAGTGTTAACTATTAACAATAATGTTAATATTTGTACAAATGTCACTACTCTTATTACTCTTATTATTTATTATTATCATTATTATTATTACCGGTATTATCGCTCTTATTACTATTATTTTTATTATTTTTATTATTATTACTGTTACTATTATGCTTAAAATCGTAAATTAGCTTGACCTCATAATCTGTGGTAGGGTGTTGTCAGTCTTCGTTAGGGATCGCTATTAAATCAATGGTAACAACTCACCTGAGCAAACTTGGTTATTGCAATTCTCTTCAGTCCTCCATTCTGCTTACTTGACAGTCCTGATCACCGTGTGCCGAGAAGGAATCTTTACTAAACTAACCTATACTTATTACCTTTGGGGGCATGGTTTTGTTGTTGCAAATCTCTTCCTCCAACCTACTCCCTTAAC
>JAOBYE010122225.1:4025-21250 GCA_025403585.1 Parazoanthus swiftii | reverse complement strand
AGCCCTGATCGCAGTTTGCCGAGACGAGATCGTTACTAAGCTAACCCGTTAGGTAATGGTGTCAACTCACCGGGGCAAGGTTTATCATTACAGCTGTCTTCCTCCATCCTGCTCCCTTAACAGCCCTGATCGCAGTTTGCCGAGACGAGATCGTTACTAAGCTAACCCGTTAGGTAATGGTGTCAACTCACCGGGGCAGGGTTTATCATTACAGCTGTCTTCCTCCATCCTGCTCCCTTGACAGTCCAGGCCCCCGTTTGCCGGGAAAGGATTGTTACAGAATCGATAACGCAAATGCTTCCCTCCATCGCAACCTTTGGTACATTTTGTCCAGGACGTCCAAGGACCCCACTTCCCGTCACGAGCCACCAATGCTATAAATGTTATTGTTTCAAAAAGAAATCATACAGGCAATTAAAAATCCGTAGTTTATAGACTGCATTTTTAAAGGCTTTTTGGCAAATTAGTTATTAGTTAGGTACAAATGACTCAGAACTATAAACAAATAATGCAGTATCTACATACGTTTTGCACATGCGCTAGAAGGGTCGTACCCACTGCTACAGTAGCACTTGCCGTTGTTCATACACACCTAAAGAAAAACAAAGAAAAATGGTTGAGATACCCTAAGACATATATAAACCACGTAGAATATTAAGTGTAACATTTTATGCGAGAGCTGCCGGTGGTATGGTGCACTTTGCTTTCAAGTAGTCGCATATCAACTTTTTATAGTATGAAGACGAAACTTTTCACTTACTTTTGGGTAAAGAAGAAAATGTTGACCGCGTGATAAAGTAACACTGGGCACAAATCTAACGCTGCGTAGTTTCCTGTTTTTACCAAGAAACCAAGCGTTGTTTAACTTAATCAATGATTGCACTATTTGTCGTAACGTCGCCTCAGTTAGTATGATTAACATCAAAACAGTTTCTTTTAAAGACTAATAACGTATTTATTTATGAACCCCCTCTCTCTGTCTCCGTCTGTCTGTCTGTCTGTCTCACTGTTTATATAATCGGTTTTCCTCTCCTCTACTGATCAATTAATTCCAATGATTATCCATTAATTCTGGCTAACCGGCCTATTTAAATTTCAAATGTCTGTCTGTAATGTAACTTTTAGGTTAGGCATTATGTTGCGTTTGATGAGAAGTACCGCTACTATCCATCTAGTGTTAGTAATTCAAACAACAAATGCTGTATAGCTTTTTACCCCTCTTCCTCCGCACTCTTGTCCATTAGCAACCGGACAAAGTTTGATTCCCAGCACAGAAAGACTTTGGCACTTATTATCAACACACATCTGCGTAAGAACATAAGAAAAATGTATTTTGGTCTCCACGCCCAGTACAGAACTAACCATTAATCGTAACAACAGTGTTTAGTTTGTGTAGTGTCAGAACTAACTATTAGCCTTGGCATGTACGGCATAATGTGTTACCACAGCCATGCCTTTTGCGCCATACACCTTGTACCAGAACTTACTATTAATCTTGCAGCATAGTTTAGCTTATAATCGGGAATGAATGTTGCCAAACCCATACTTTTTGATCTCCATACCTAACCAGAACTAAATATTAACCGTGACATTTAAGGGACAATGTGTTTTCAAACGCGCGCATTTTGGTCTCCATACCTTGTTCCAGAATTTACTATTAATTATAAGCGTGACCTGTAATACATAGTGCTTTACCAAACCCATACTTTTTGATCTCCACACTTTGCACCAGAACTTAAGCTTACTATTAACCGTGACATTTAAGAGATAGAATGCGTTACCAAACCCATACCTTTTGGTCTCCACACCTTGTACCAGAACTTACTATTAACCGTGACACTTAAGAGATAATGCGTTACCAAACCAGTGACTTTTAAGAGATATAATGCGTTACCAAACCCATACCTTTTGGTCTCCACACTTAGTACCAGGACTAACCATTCCTTTACCAATGGAGTCACCGTGCCTCAACATAGCAGCACTGAAAAAAGTAACTTGCAATAAGTCAGTATGTAGTTGGTGATAACGTGGTTGAGTTTGCAATTAGTAATGAAGAATGAATACAACTCTTTAAGAAAAATTCGTTGATGACTTAACATTATAACTAGGAGATTTTAAAATTTAAACTGCAAGTGGTGGTGATGTTTAATACAACAAAAGGCGGGAAGGTCATTCGTTGTGCATTTACTGAACAACACCAATAACTATGCTTTTTTGACAACTCCAGGTACGGTTGGAGCCGCCTCAAGTTTCCTTTTTTGAATTTTCTAACAACTTTTTTCGGCACTGGAGAACAAATGAGAAGAAAGACTTGATACAGTTACAGATTGCTCTCTAAATTTGATAGCTATTTGAAAATCAATGAATGCGTGGTCGGTTGGAAAGTTGCATATGTTGGGATCACTTTATGGTTACATTCGCAATTATTTCAGGGGAGTTGCAAAGGGCCCAATCAAGTCTGTAGCCATGTTTATGAATTGGTCTTTTGACCATTTATCTGAGAAAATTGTTTGCGACAACTTTACAAATAATGTCTTCCATTTGACCACTGTTAGTTCCGGGCAATGGAAAGTCCAAAGACCAATCAATAGCTGGGACATAAAGTCACCAACGACAACAATGTTGCTCAGTTCTTTGTGTTCAAAAGCGATGAGCTGAGATGCTGGAGGACGTCAGGACTAGAGTTTGACGTTGGTTTGGTGATAGAAAGTGTATAGCAGGAATGATTTATTGTTCGCTTTTAAAATTTGCACAGTAGCAAGTTCTATGGAGTTGCTTATCTGATCGGGATCGGTGTCGATTGCTTGTAGGTCCAGAGTGCAACACGACACCTCCAAATAAAAAAATTCGTTTGAGTTGAAAGCTGCTTGAAATGTTTGTAGAATGACGGCTTCTGGCAGCCTGGTAGAACAGGTAGGCTTTACGGCCAGGACGAGCTCGGCACGTAGACCACCGTTTGGCACAATCATTTTGCAAAATTCGAGCAGCAGATGCGATCGATTGTCGCTGGGGACCTGCTAAATGCCTTGAGCTATGCTTTGCTCCTTGTTTGTCAATATGAGAAGGATCCAGTAAAGCAAGGAAGAGTAGTGAACGGATAAAAGTATTAACAGCGGCGGCGGTTGCTGACCAACCACCATTGCACACGCACACACACAACCTGTGTTTAATCAAATCATTTCAGAAACTCAGTATAAACAAAGTAGCCAAAACTTGCAAATAGCAATACGTTTTGACTTAACTATAAAGATAGTTATAGAGACTTACCTGCACTGTTCACCACTGTTGAGAGTTATTTTCGTGTAGTTGTAACCATAATCGACAACTGGCTTTAGACGAGACTGGGCGTGACACTGCAGCTGGCCACAAGTGACGTCACTAAGGATAGGAGAACGAAGCAATAGATTGAGTTAGCTTACTGTTAAATATTTGACATATTTTGTTACAGCTGAACAATTTATGTCCAAATACATTAAAATTCCTTATAAATATTTTTTAGACATGTGGTGATACTCGTAAAATAATCTAAAAAAAAAATTCAGTTCATACTGATTTCTTCATATTTTAGGTATCAATAAATCCTTTGTAGCATAAACGTACTGTGCTGAACAGGGAGTGAACACGGCAGGATCACAAGTCCCGTATCCTTTGTTATCGGTGTTTAGCTTGTCGTAACAACCCTTGACTCCATCTTGGGTAGCTGTTGAGAAAAATGCCACGATTATTAACATTTAAAGAAACCAATCGTGGATTACAAAAAATGCTTAAGTTCACCAACGTAGTTTCAGTTGGCCTTTTCTCTTTTGCATCAATTGGTATATTTAGCTGCTGGCTCTAGACAAATTTGTCTGACTTTTCATTAAGATGGTCCCAGCGACCACTTCAGTTAATCTTTGTTAGCTTGGTTTTTAAAGCTCTTTCGCAACTGAGAAGCTGAAAACAATAATGAATCATTTGAACATTACTTACCTGCTCCCCAGAGGTCTTGGCACTGTGTTTCACGGGTTTCAACGCATTTTCCTTGGTAACACATCGACTGTGCGTTGACGACAGCAACAAATTATTATAAGTTAGGAATCACACATTTAGTTTCCACTACGAAAGGGTTAACTTTCATTATGAGTTCGTTTAGTGTAAGTAGGATATTGTTACACATTCATTAGAGTGAAGAGGAACGATAAGGTTTACATTCATTTAGTGTTAGTAGGATGTTGTTACACCTACATTGGAATGAAGAGCAGAGCCACTCTCACTGTAGCCTATCCACCGCTGACCATCAGTACTGTAATACATGTGGTATCCAGCCACATAATTAAGTCCTTTACCTCCTCCTTGTGTCGCAATGGAACGAATTGTCTTGATCTTCAGAGATAAATGTTCGGGAAAGAATATAATTAAAATAAAACCGACTATTAGTAAGCTGTATACAAAATTATAACTCATAAATTACATACAATATTTCATTGGTACAAAACTTGTCACTAGTGTTAGTCTGCGGTTACTCTCCGGTTTACAGTTTGCATTTGCAATTATGTTATTAGAAGATGTTTCAACAGTTGATTATAAAAGCCGAAAGTTGATGCAAAATGCGTAGGTATATTACGGCAATCAAACAAAACTGTAACTGCAAGTCCGTTGTTCATTTAATAAAGTCAACTGCTGAAACATTCATTTGGTGTCCAGCTTAGCTTTTCTTAGCCATAATTATCAACTATAAAGTGCATGGCTCAATAAATTGCTCAATCAGTCATGTGCACGACAAAAAAAACCCGCTTTTTTTCCTCATTAGAACAGTACCTCTTCAACCGCAGGGATGTGAGGCCCGATTCGAAAATAGATCGATTAACGAAGGTCCGAAACAAATCTCAGAGCAGCTTCAGACCTCAAAGGTCCAATGATCCCTAAATATGACATCCCAAACTGGATCATTTCTCACAAGGTTGAATGAAACTTGGAACAAGGCGACAGACAAACTCAGTTTGACCGTAAGAATCAAACGTATCAAAACGGCGATGCTTAACTGCCATTCCTTCTTACTAGAAAACAGCTATACCTACCACTGTGATGTCCTTCAAATGTTCAAAAGCATCAGCCTAAAATGTAACTCATTTCGTAGCTGTAAACTATTTGAATTTTTTCATTCATCTTTGATTTTAGCCCTGAGCCCGCAGCAACTGGCATTGTTGAATACTGCGATTTTGCCGCCATATTGTTTTTGACTATTTAGGGCATTTTGCCGATTTTGTCGTATGAATAATTGGTCTTTTTTCAAATGGCGAAGATCAAAAATTAATAAAAGATATTGTAGGCCCTGGTTCACGGCAATGACGTGATTGAGTAATGGAATGTTGGCCCTGATGTACGGCTACGGGATGTACGGTGATTACGTTATTTGGTAAAGGGTTGATGGCCCTGATGAACGATGATTACATCACTGTTCGTTAGTTATAACTTTTGGCACGGTATGTAATACTAGTTGATCTAAAAGTACCGTTTAGTCTCGTGCAGTACACACCAAGCGCACCTTGAGTACTAACCTCACCCAGGTCTATTTGTAGGAACTGCTCCTTGGTTTTGTATTCAGCGCACCATGAGCCTGCGTTCAGACGTGCCAGTTGAGGCTTGAAATCTCTGAACGAAGACGAGGCTGTGATTTGATCGTTTAAAACCTTCCCACTCTCAAGTCCCAGAGGGACATCACAATCTGCGGAACAACATGAGAAATTATCGTTAACAATTGCCTTGGGAGCTTTTCCCTCGCAACACTGTTTGTTTTTTTGATAAAAACATATTCGTACTTTTGTGACGTAATTTTCTTGTCGTTAACAAGTGTATTTGGTTTCTATTTCATCTATCCTGGAGGATATTCTTTGCGTGTTAATATTTCGAACATTAAATAGATAACTTTTTCAAAGCTAATAAAGTACATCTAAAGTTTATTGATATTCTGTATTAAAAGAAGATAACAGAATAGTAATATCGAAAGTATTTGCAAAACGATGTATGTTTGTGCGCGTGTACAGTATGTATGTGCGTGTGTATGTATGTATGTGTTTATGTATGTATGTATGTGCGCGTGTATGTATGTATGTATGTATGTATGTATGTATGTATCTGTTTGTTTGTGCGTGTTTGTGCGTGTTTGTGTGTGTGTATGTGTATTTGCTTGTTTTTTTGTTTGTTTGCTTGTTTGCTTGTTTGTATTTAATCTATAGGATTTGCAACAGACAAGATCTTTCCATTATCATTAGGAACATATCATAATCACATGAAGGTGTTCCCACAGTACTAACCTGGATTCATGAATCCGACCTGGATCCTTATCAGTCCACAGACCGCAGGTAACAAAACCCAGTCGCGGTTCTCTCTGGGCATTCCTTTCCTCGGAATAATGCACATTCCGGATTTCAAATGCTTTAGGGATTTTTCTTTTGCAAAATAAAAAATATATATATATTAGCTAAACGTGCAAAACAGTTGATTAAACCAATAACAACAGAGACGAGAAAGATCTAAAATCAAATTTTCAAGAACAAAGCAAAATTTTATTTCTGTTAGATAGAAACATTTAACCATTATTTTTCAAGTCGATTTACCATTCTATAGTTAAAGTGTAAATCCTCGGGCCCCATGAATGAAGAGAAAAAACTGATTTCAAACCTTATATTCCATAACGCTAACGATGTCAAGTAATCTTAATAGTGAAGTTTTCTGCACGTATTTCGTTTTATGGATTGATCAAAAAGTTGCATTTAAACTTCATCAGCCTATATAAGAAGAATCAAATATACTTTCTTACCAGTTATCAACATGAAAAACCAAATTAATGTTTTGTTAGATGTAGTAGTTATTATCAATGAATGACTAACACGGTCAGAGAAAAAGTGCCCGAGATTCTATAGTAGCTGCAATGCTGACAACCTTTTACGCTGCGACCCACCTGGTGTTCTCTGGAACTTCGAATCCTCCTCTGAACACTTGCTACTAATAACAATTCTGGTTCGTTTCTTTGTGGAACCATTTTGTGGACACACCCTTTTACCGCTGCAGTGATGACGTAACACGCCGTTCAAATCCAAGGTAAACTGTTTGAAATCCTCTTCGCACGCGGTTCCTTTGTGATGTTTGAGGATTAAAGGAGTCTCATCACTTGGGTTGCACGTGGCATCCTTTGGTTGCATGCAGTAGCCATTGTATGTTTGGAGCGGCGTGGGTGACATCGGACTTACTAAGTGTAGAAATTATCAGAGCTAAAATGTTTAAGTAGAATTGATAAATTATTCGCTAGATCCTTTTAGTACGCGGTCACTGCTCTAGACAACGCACACACAAATTCTGAGTTGCTACAGTTGCTTAAAAGATCTTTATCACCAAGGCCTCAGAGAACTAGGAAAAATATGAAATAGGTCGCAACATTACATTTTACCTAAAGTCGCTCTAATTCAATTTTAATGAACATAAATTATCTAAATAGATTCATCAGTAAACGTTTAAGTTTTATTTTATTGTTGTCTTTTACATTTCCTGTAAGTTAGGGCACATGTGTTGCTCTTTTGTTTGAAATAAAACTTATAGAATAATAGGTTTAAATAATTCTGAAACCATTTAGAATAATACTGCTTCAAAGTAATGTTGTGCAACTTTTCAACTGTTGGGCAGAACACTTTAAAAAAATCAAGAAATATTTGCTAAAAATCATTCAGATACAGCACTGCCTCAAAATGTCAAAACATGATAGGGATGGCTTTACCTTCGATGATGATCATAAAAATGGATGACAGTTTCAGTTGCAGTTGGGGTCGAATCAGCTTGTTTCTTGTTGTTGCAGTGCCGAAGCGAGCTTAGTGTTTGTTAGTAAGATGCTTCATTTTAACACTAAAGTAATAAAACACCTCAGATAATAAATAAAACTTTGAGTAAAAATTAAAGGAACTACTTTTGGAAAATAGCACCGTGAAGCTAGCTCACTTTAAAGACACTAACCTCTATTTGCAGAGCACCCATAAAGCTCAGTCCTCAAGCAGATCCTTCCATACCAGTACTGGGGGACTATCTTAACAAAGCGGGCCTGAATGCGGGGACTCAGAATATTTTTGACGACATCATCTCTGTTACTACCTCCGAGTAAAAGCTAGAAAGAGAAGAAAAGTTGTTTTATAGAATCTTTAGACGGAAGAGACTGGAGCCTTAATTTCATTTTTGAACATTACACCATAAGATAAGAAACACATTTTGGAGCTGCTTATAATTTAATAGCACTAATGCAAAGTTAAAGAAGCTACTGATAGAACCAAAAAATCGTTTTTGCAACAATGTATGTCATATTTGTTTAGGACTGATTTTGAGCGCATTCGTCTGGCAAACGTCTTTGCTCAAGAACCCCTTGCATTTGATTTTTTCCCGCATGCGATGTGTGATTCAAACTGAATTTGCAACGCAACCTTTGGAAGAACTAGTAAACTTTGACCAAAGTAGAATAGAGAAGCTTCAAAGATTCTGCAATTATTTCAATTATAACTGTGAAGTGCTAAGATACGCTTTATATAGTGCTTTATAAGAGTTCAGGTAGGAAAAAATAGCAGTTACTGGTAACATAATTAGTTAAAAAAACGATTAATCAACCTAAATGACTACTTATAAGATAACTATCGTATGTTATTCCTTCCATTTTCAAGTTGTACAAAGACACGTCTTGTCTTCAAATTTAAAAAATTGTTCGATTTTTGCAGCAAAGAAGCAGAAAAGAGAAGTGACTACCGATTATAGTCCAGTTTACATGACGTTCTAGTTATGTTGTTTGTAGCACCGCTGAACAGTGAATGAGGGTCAGCCATTTTGAATCGCAAGACAGATCTAACTTCCGACTAACATTGGACTTCATGCGATTGTAAGTTATCCCGTTCAAGCTTTTTCATGTTACTAGTACACTAAACGTCGCTTTATATATTACAGTCATTTTTCGTTTCACTATTTAGCCGTACATTGATTCAAGTCGTATTGTTCTAGACCTCTATCATCGTTATGGAAATAAGGTTATTTTTACATCGAGGAGCCAATACACTTCAAAAAGCATATTGATTAGTAAAATTACCAAATATTTCGTAACTTACTGAGTTAGTTCTGTTGCAGGCATATCCATCCTTGATATAATAGTCTACCGGACACTGTAAATGAGATGGAAAATAATAGCAGTTTAACAATAATAATATTAATATTGATAACAATAATAACCCTCTTCCTCCCACCTCTTCCTATTTTCTCATTCATCAAGTTGTAAGTTTCAAATGTAGTCACATCACTAGAGTTTTGATTTTGGTCGTTTTGAATCAATTCTACAACTACAAATTATGTAGACTTGAAAATTTGCACTTACAACGTTATAGAAGGGTGAATATTAACTTATTTTCTTAGCTTTTCTGTTATTATTTCTTGCCATATTGGCAAGATAAAAAGATTACTATGTAATCGTTTGAAGTAACATTTTTGTCCATTGACCAACTTGAAGGTTGTAACGGTCAGCCAATCAAACCAATTTCCGTTACATAAAGTAGACGAGGGAAAATAGTACACGGAAGCCTTGAGGTACTACCAGGCCTTCTAATAGCAATAAAGCATATTATAATTCGACAATAATTTTTATTGTCAAATTGTGCGCTACTATTGGTTAGATTCGATCAAGGGATATCCTTCGCAGGGCACATATCAGCTAATACACCAGAAGAAAATAGACGTAGAGAACTTTGCTAGGGAAGTAGATTTTCCTATGTTTTATTGCAATATTTACTCTCTTCCGGACTTCCAAAGCTGCTTTTCCTGTTCAGTCCATTCGAACAAATCCACTCACTACTTTTCTTGATCTGAAATCGAGGCTTGTCAAAAACTTCAACCGCCTTTTTAAGCAAACTTCAAACCACGGATTGGAATCAATGCACTGCTGAACCTTGCTAAATAGTTGCCATTTTCTCAAAATCATCGCTGTGAGGAACTCTTAGAGCGAAGTTTCAGAGGATAATGCTACGACAGCGGAAAAATTACGTAAGAAACAAGTTGCGAAATGTTTTAGTTTCTCTGCCGAAAAGTTCTTGTTCGAGTGAACTGTAAAGTCATACTCAATATGAAAGAAGATCGAGTTCATTCAGCTTTTCGAATCCATTTGTAGACGTTATTTGAGAACGATAGATTTACTGAAGTTTGTAAATACAACTGTAAAACACAAACGAGTTGTGTTATTAAACTTTGACAGTTTGGGTTTTTATATTATTCATGGTTCGACAGGCTTCAAGACTTTTCAAAACACTCTGCTTAAACCAAAAATTGCCTAAAACATCTTAGCCCGACGTTGCCCAAATAACCTTATGAAATGTTTTGGAAGAGCAGTGGTTTCCAAGTAAATAATATACATCATTATAAAATACTGAATAAAACCATCAATTGTATTATCTCAAGTCGTCTAGATGATGTTCAGGTTTTGTTAACAGATCAATAAAACTTCATACGCGCGCGTCAACTATTGAATGTTGGTTGTATCTCATAAAATTTTTTTGTTTAATCATAAAATGAATAAACTACTTCCATGGTACTTTGTATTGAGTTAAACAGTCCCTCGGCTTCCGAATTGTCCTCAAAGTCTTTCATTTGCCCTCGACTTCGTATCGGGCCAAGTGGTCAAATAAAAAATGTTGTTGTCGGGCAAATGTTCCCTTTTCGGACAATTTCTCAGCCTCGGGCCTGTATAGTTCAATACAACATACCACGGAAGTAGCTTATTCACAAAATATAAAACAACGGGATATATATGATTGTAAATATGTAGCCATCCGCATGATAGTGTTAAAACTTGTAATACGTATTTGACCTGTACGTAATTTTTAGAATACAAATGACGATGAGTATAGTTATTTTACACCTTACAATATATAAAAGACAACTAATCGCTTCTCAAAATACTAAAAGAGCAACCGAATGATTTCTATAATAATTCTTTACGCCATTTTAACTTACATCCCTGGAGTCTCCCGTGCAATATTCCGGTGTATCACAGTCACCCTTCGTCCCACGGCACAACAACCCCTGCCTTTTAAACTTTAAAATACACAGATGTTTCGTTATATTCGACAAAGCAAAGTGGACTACCGTAATCTCTCTAATAGTCCCCAGGGTTATATATAATTTTGGAAAATCTGGGAGAGGGTTTATTGGGAAGGATGGGTTAATATAGGTTGAGGTTCATTCAGAAGTTGGATCCTGATCAGGTCCTTGTAAAACGGCCACAAAGTTGTAAACTTAGTGTGCGTCCTGCAGTATATAATGAGACAAGTTCCTAAGCACTGTTTTGTGTACCTTGAATTCGTACATACCATTTTACGGAGGGGAGGAGGGCTTTTAAAATAAATAATTTACGGTACGTAACGTTTTTGTAGTGATAACAGAGAGTTTGGAGAGATTTAGAAACACTTAAACGTGAACGGCGAACGTCAGAAAAGGAATTGAACAATACAAAATCTTCGCAAGAACGCTTGCTAAAACCACATAATGCTCCTCTCTCAGTCTCAGGATTGGAAATTCAGAGAAAAATGGGCTGTTGTGCAGTTTAGTCAAACGGAAAATGTAGTCGCAAGTTAGTTTTTGCCGTTTGCCGTTTCACATACACTTGGTTCTAAATCTCTCTATTAAACACCACGTACACGTGAAACGGCAAACGGCAGGAATAGAAATGAGACACAAAATTTCTTGCAGTGACACTTGCTAAGCAGCTTTATCTTCTCTAAAGGACCGAAAATAAGAAGTTTCGTAGGAAAAACTGACTGTTATGAAGTCTTATGTATTGGAACATTTAATTGCGAGATCATTTCTGTCGTTTGCCGTTCCACGTTTTACTTGTTGATTAATCTCCCTATTGAGATGTAGATGCTGCTAAGGTGGCATTCAACACTCCGATGAACTAGCGGCGCTTTTTTCCTTGAACATATTCCTTAAAATATATTTATGAGATTACTATTTCAAAAAGTTCGAAGTCCTTTGAATTCCATGCAAGCTATGACGTACCAAACATTTCTCACAGCATTCGTGATGGAGGTCGCTACACTGCGCATGTCTCTTCAATTTACACTTGTAAGGTTGGCAGCACGGGTCGCGGGCACACATCTGTAGGGTTATGTAGATTAGTTAGGTCTACTACGTATACTTGGTGTTACTGATGAGAAACGAAATTGGTATGTCTCAAAGTTTTGAGCTGATTGAAGTAAATAGACATAACACATTACATTTACAATCATATTTCCGGCGCTAATGGCTGACATAATCTCGTGCTCACCTCGGAAGTCCCACAGTCGCACTCTTCTCCTTCCTCTCGGATTCCATTACCACACGCAGCATTCAGGTTCTGTAGGTCACGAAATTGGCCATTAAACACATCCCTGTATCTACCTTCTAATTCCTTACTCAAACAATGCCAATAGTCACAGCAAAAACCTTAATAGAAAACACAAAGGAACTGCAGTGTGAGTATAGTTAGGTGTCTGTTTACCTGACACACTCAACGAGTTATTAGTTAAGCTCAGACAGGCGATTTCTTTCAGACCAAAGCGTTTCGGTTTTTATGACCAATAAAATGTTTGGGATGAGTGCTTTAAGACACTCCGCCTCCTAACTTGTTAAAAGGAATCTCTGACTCCAGGTTAAAGTACGTCAGTTGTCAAAAGTTGGCATGGTAACGAATAACTTATACCTTCAGCCATAAACACATTGTACTTGTTATAATGCAACTCAGGATACACATATTAGAGTTGTATTTGCCTAACCATGCAAATGTTGCTAGGTTACTTAATGAAGGAAATTTTTACCCCCTTATATAACTTCTACTAAGTAAAACATTGTCTTACCTTTGCAGGAATATTATAGAGGCATTTGTCTTTTATTGAGGCAACTGCCTTCACGCTGCAGTTGGTAAAACCCGGAACACGTATTCCACTGTAAGTAGACACACCAAACATGACGTTAAATGAAACGAGTTTTGTTACTGCATCCCCCGGGCTGCATTCTCACTTTTGACATATTTAGGATAAGACAAAGGATGATACTAAACAAAATACTTATTCTTGTTTGCTTTAGTACCCTTCAGCTAAAATGATGATTGTGAGAATTTTATTTTAACGTTGCAACTGAAAAATTTGCACAGTAAAAATACAAATGTTACATTTTATTAGTGTACAACCTCCCAAATTATGTTAGTAAATCACATTTGGAAGAAAAGCTATGAAGCAACTTACGACGGCCCGCCATACTCTCCCATCATTCCGCCCCTCCGAGTAAGATACTTGCAATTTGCACCTGGTGTTCAACATATGACAGTGTTACGTATCCATACCGGAGACAAACCACTGAATCAGTTGTCACTTTGTTTTCACTTACTAGTACGTACGCTTTGTGAGTGTAAAATCCGTTGTGCTATTGCTGTTTACCTGAAGGGAATGTTGGCTCAAGTTGATTTGAACATGAAAATTTTGGACAAAATCATTACGGCTTAATGAGGTGATTACTGGCCAATTTAAAAAGAAGTAATAACAAAATACAGTATCACAGTTGAACGAAAACTTTAATTGTGATAATAACGTTAGACCACTTTAGCGCAAAATTAATACAGATCAACCACAAGAAATCCGAGTAAGATAGGGAACAAGTTTGAGCAAGGAAGAATTATTTTCGCCCGGCTGTTTATTCATTGCAGGGAAGCGAGCAAAGAGTGCGGAGCGTAAGATTTAGTTTGAACGGTGTGATCGCATTTAAGAAAAAAAAACGGTATTACTTTGCTTCAATTTAGTCGGGCTGGGTTTAGTCAGCAGGTCAAGAAAAGCAAATGGTATATTTGTGGTGGTATGGGGGTAGCCGTACCGTCATGACTCATTCCAAAGTTATGTCCCATCTCGTGTGCTACAGTCAGGTAGGGACCAAGCATGTCGTAACTCCACTGAAATGGAACAGTGTTATACCATGGAGATAAGTATTAAAATTTTGGTAAGATAAGGCTTTCACATAATGATTTCTCACAAACATTTAAGGTATCTCGTAAAGCGATGTTGCCTAGGCAACCAAAAAAACATGTCCGATGGTATGTAACGTCTGGACCTAGACGAAAGCAAACTGAACAAGACCATGAAATGTCGTCTTAAAACTCAACTGCAAGGCCCAATACTAGAAGAACAAACCGAGTGTGAACTGTCGTCTTACGCTCTAAACTCACCGCGTCAACACCCACCGACCAGGCAGTGCACATGGCTCCCCTGTACGCCAGTCCTAAAACTCCAGGCCACCCGTACGTGCTAAAGGAAGAAAAAGGGTCCCATGCGCATGCGTTAGCTATTGAACTCTTATTGTTTTTTTATATTATAGAAACAACCAAACCACTACTTCAAACATAATACTTCGCATTTCTGTTTTGGGTACTGAATGCCGAATCAAAAAACTATTGGTTTATCTTATAAGTAAATTTAAAGTCAAGAAGGTGCAAGTGGTGATAATATTTATCACAAGAATTGCAATTTTCTCAAATTGGATTGGTTTATTTACCTCTGTCATTTACTAACAATTTTTTCTGTAAACTGTCCGATTACACTGAATCTGTTATTGGATATTATTCTATTACAGGCGTGTTTTTAAACACTTTTTCAGGGGCGCATCCAGACAATTTTGAATGGGGGAACGATACCCAAATTTTGGAAAGGAAGGGGCAAAAAGAGTATCTGTGTTTCAAAAGAGCTATTTTTTTCAGTGTTGTTCTTATAAAATGTGTGCAAAGGTGCGGACGAAAGGAGCGCGAGCCCCCTGGGCTCCTCCCCTAAATCCGCCCCTGCATTTTATAAAATATTAAACAAGAATAGATTCGCTGTCAAGAGCTGCGACAGCAACCAATTCAATAGTGCCATTTCTTAAGTAACAGTGAATTTACTCAAGAATATTACTTATGTTTTTTCTCAGTCAATGCAAAATTTAAAAACTGGTCACACGACTTTGTGTCTAAAACCGTAGTCGTGACAAATTAAATTGGACTAAATTCCGCTCGCGGCTGTCCAATTTTGTTATCATTTGTATAATAGCAGACCAAACTGAGCTTAATTGAGTACTATTACCAGTACCGTTAATAATAATAATTGTACTAGTAATAAACATAATAATGAAAATAATAAAAATAGTAATATTAATAATAACAGCAGTAATAGTAACAAAAGCAAGGGTATTCGTGGAACAACATGGTCCTAAAGGAACATAGTTTTGCAAAATCAAGTGGTAGAACAGAATACTTTCACTGCTAAAGTAAACCAATCTCTTTAGAAAGTCAATGCAATTTGTTTTTGGCAAACTTAAAATGTTTCGTTTTGGTAGGACGAACACGGAGAACGAAACATGTTCAGTTTGCTAAAACAAATTAAATTGCAATGACTTTCAAAAGAATTTAGTTTACTTTCTTCTTGAACCAGCGAGGACAACATTTATAGTACAACATTAGATGTTGTTGAAAATAAACTTCCGTGGCACATTAGAATAACAACGATATTAAATCGACGGCAACAACTTTAGAACACTGATGACATTTGAACTTCAACTGAACGACTATTTGCTCCACCTTAGGAAATGCGCATTATCATGACGGAAGTTGTGAACGAGGTGGGTATTTTTGTAAACTCTAAAGTTGATCAGTTCCGTGAAGGCACTTCTACTTCGTGCGAACCGGTCACCGTCACTCCAGATCTCCAGTCCCACCAGCACAATTCTGATGTTTAGGCGTTGATAAATCTACAAAAGGAAGAACAGGAAGGAACTTACAAACCCTTACGTTTGTTTTGTTAAGTTAAATACGGTTTTGAAAGGGAAAGACTTTTTTTATTGTACTATTCGAACAGGGATTTGAAGAAAAAAATCATTTCGTACTGACCCTTTACTTAAATACAGTGCTATTACACTTGGTAATTTTTATCCAGGCCGTATTTTGATATGAAAAGACACATTACGAAGAATATCGAGAATAACATATTCTATGATTGGCGTCTAAGAATATACAAAATATAAAATATTGATAAGGCCAAGTTTATATCTAGTCTGATCTGTGTGATATGATCTGATCTAGTCTAATTCAGTGTAACCAAATCTAGCCTACACTAACTTAGTCTATCAATTCATTCTATGAATAAACTTTGTTACTTACTGCGTCAAGCGCATTGACAAGAGTTATCACGTGATTTGTCAGCGCCTTTGTATCATTCTTGTATCCTAAATACTGAAAAGGATGATTTACGAAATTAATTATTAGACACAAAAAATGAGGTACAATATGCCGCCCGATTGGAACAACACGATACAACAGCCCCAGGTCACCAAACAACCTGTACATCACAGTCGGGTTGAACAAGACCACAGAAGTGGTCGAAAGCTTTTCCAAGGAATTTTTGCACGTTCAGGAAAAGTTTAAACTTTTTTTGTGATTAGTTACATGGATGAATTTCCATATCAAAATTTAAACTATCATATCAAACTTGTTATAAGCAGGGGCACACCATCTCTGCTTTCATTCAAAGTAGGACATCTGTGTGATGGCCTTAACTGACTATAACTACCAGAGTGCCTTACGAATTCTAGTTGTTTTATAAAACAATGAGGGGGGGGGGAAGAAGCCTTTTTGGTAAATATAATTTATTACGCCTTCGTGGAAAAGGACTACTGTTCAGTTGATATAACAGTTTAGTATTTATGAAGTTTAATTCAGGTAAAGATGGAAACTATAAAATAGGAATCATTCTCATATGAAGCTCAACTTAGCACTTGACTTCACATTAAACCAAAATAGTCACTGCTGAAAAGTCTATTTTGCTTGTAAACCTTGTTAACAAGTCCGATACTCTCATACAAATCTATGTAGCGAGAATGGCAAATAATAAGAAAACCAACTCAGTAGAAACGCTTTATGTCAAAGACGAAAATGTACACACACAAAACTTTGTCACACGTGAACAGATTATAGTTAAAAATATAACACAACATCAGTAAGACTTAGCTGTACACTTCAGCGTGGAAATCGGCAGGTTATGAGACACAGGGGGTGTAGACGAGGAATGTCAGCGTACAGTTATTACTTACCAGACCATAATCCGCAACAATCACCAGTTCATTGTATCTGGTCTCGTTATTAGACACAAGGGGTGTGGACGAGGAATGTCAGCGTACAGTTATTACTT